>CAUYQG010078696.1:0-29513 GCA_963574415.1 Tarsius wallacei | reverse complement strand
TGTAATGAGTTAATATTTATGAAACACTTATAATAGTACCTACTACAAAATAAGCACCATAGGCCAGGCTCGGTGGCTCAACCTGTAATCCCAGCACTTTGGGAGGCTGAGGTGAGTGGCTTGCCTAAGCCTGAGGGTTTGAGACCAGCAGCGGCAACTTGGCAAGAGTGCATATCTACAATAAATCAAAAATTAGCCAGGCGTGGTAGCAGGCACCTATAGTTCTGGCTACTTGGAAGGCTGAGGTGGAAGGATTGTCAGAACCCAGCAGGTTGACGCTAGGGTGGCCGTGAGCGTGCATGCCACTGCACTTCAGCCTGGATGATGGAGTGAGATTTCGACTCAAAAAAAAAGAATTTTCTTTTATGTAAAGCATGTAGGGTTTAACTATAGTTATAAAATAGAATGTAAATGTCAACAACAGAGTAAAAATCATTATATAACTAACAAGTTGGAGGGTAGCCGAGGTGTAAAATAGTGTAGCACTAATTTGCTCATCTTATTTATTTATTTATTCATTTTTTGAAAGCAGGATTTATTAAGAGGACAGAAAAGCTCCCACAGTGGGAGGGGACCCGAAGGGGTTGTCCTCATCTTATATTATCAGGAATCAATAGATACTGTTAAATCTATATATTTAGAATTATGATTATAATCATCAGATTTTTTTTTTTTTTTAAAAAGAACCAGTTACAATTGGGGGAGAAGAAGAAAGTTGGGAGAAATGTACTTTTTAGTTCATATTTCCTCTTTAAGTATGGTTCACCATGTGCATGAAGTGCTTTTATAGTGTTATGGTCCGAGTAACGCTCGGCTGCTCTCCCTTAATACTGGTAAATCAAAGGGGCAGGGAACTGGTAGAAAGAAGTTGATTTCTGAATTTGATTCTAGGGAACAGAGCCAGACTCGAGGTCTTTCTAAAATAGTTCCGGGGGTGGCTGGTTGGGAAGGTGGCGGCCAAGCCGGTTGAACTATGCGAGTCCCCGTGTGAGTGGGTGAATGTATGGAAACTTTGTATGTGCTGGCGGGCGAGTAGGTGTGTGAGTGGCTGACTGAGTGAGGGCTAGGGAGCTAGCGGCCAGGGCTCTCCTGGTGCAGTGGCTGGTGCCACAGCTGCTGGGCTTGGACTCTAGAGACTCCCTGGATGAAGAAGCCAAGTGCCATTTTCTTTTTCCTTCTTTCTTACTTTTTTTAAATCAACAAACCCTCCCTGGGAAGAAAAGCTGGGAGAGACTAAGTGGGGGTTTGTGAGCAAGTGGCCAGGCCCCTGGTGCAACAGCTGGTGCTACACCTTCTCTGCTTCATCCCTGGCTCTTCCCAGGTCACAGAAGCTGAACGCCATTATTTTTTTATTTTATTTATTATTTATTTATTTATTTATTTTGAGTTGGAGTCTCACTCTGTCGCCCAGGCTGGAGTGCAGTGGCACACATGCCCACAGCCACCCCAACGTCAGTCTGCTGGGCTCCGGTGATCCTTCCGCCTCAGCCTTCCGAGTAGCCAGAACTACAGACGCGTGCTACCATGCCTGGCTATTTTTTATTTTATTGTAGAGACAAGGTCTTGCCAAGTTGCCCAGGCTGGTGTCGAACTCGCGGGCTCAGGCAATCTACTCACCTCGGCCTACCAGAATGCTGGGATTACAGGCTGAGCCAACAAGCCTGGCCTACATAAAAGACAATTTTCAAAAATAGAAAGTAAAATGGAGAGTTTCCAGATAGCTGAACACATGATGATTCCTGGAGAGTGGTGCACCCTGTAAGTTCATGGAAACTCTGTGCCACTTACCCCATACCTTGCCCTAGACTTCTCTTCATCTATATCCTTTGCAATTTCCTTTATAATAAACTGGCAAGCATTAAAAGAAAAGCAAAAAACAAAGTGAAAAGTATTATAATAATGTTAATATTATTCCCTAAAAAACTGACTGATGTGACTGGCACCACAGAAAAAGAAATATATTTTATGTTATTAAAATTGTGCCATTCAAAAGATAATTTTTCAGATATAATTTTTCAGATATAATATACAAGTGGATTCTCTTTTCCTACTCTCCACCAATTATTCAAAATCATACTATATCTAAGTTTCCTTTGCATTTGTACTGGTTCAGTCTTCTGTTTTTCCTGACATTTCTAGTGCCCTTTTGTCATTTTGATTCAATGAAGAAATAAATATGGCTTTTTCCATCATACCATCAAGTTTTCTGGCTTATTTATTCCTTCTAGAAAAGGAGTCTGCTTACATCTAGTTCTAATTTTATATACTTGCTTTCCAGCTTTCTGCTATTACCTTCCCCTACATTCCTGGGTTAGTATGCTCTATTGAATTACATGTTGTCCTCTTTAGTGAATTCTTTCATTTTTTTCCTGTAATATATCCTCAAATATTTTTGGAAAAATATGTGGAAGTAAATTTCTTGAGTCCTCCAGTGCCTGGAAAAGTTTTTATTTTGCTCACCCCTTCTTTTAATAAATATTCTGGAAGATTCTAGGTTAAAAAATAACTTCCCTTCAGAACTTTAAAGGCATTGTTCCTTGTTCCTTTGTCTTTTAGTAATAGGTATTGCTGTTGAGAAAAAAGTTTGATGCCGATCTGATTTTTATTCCTTTGTAAATGATAATTTTTTTCCTTCTAATTTTAAAAATCCTTTATTCACCCTGACGTTTTGGAAAGTCATGAAGATGTGACTAAATATGAGTTTTTCTTCATCAACCATACTTACAGGCAGTTGTGAGATGGAATGAGACAGTCAATGGAATGCTCTTAGTAGGTAGTGTCAGCAGTGCTGGTATTCATGTTAGTTGTAGTCATCCTGATCAGCAGGGAATAAGCCTTTCCATCTGAAGGCTTGTATGGTCAGTTAAGGAAAATGTTCTTTAACTATTTCCTCAGTAATTTCCTCCATGCCATGTTTTTCCTCGTTCTACATGCCTATTAGACAGGTTTTAGAATGCTTAGCTGGATTCTTCACATATATCTTAATTTTTAGAAATCTTCAATATTTTCCATCCTTTTATATCTTTGGCCTACTTCTGAAGGATTTTGTTTACTTTACCTTCACTATTTTATTGTGTGTTTTATTATGATGATGATTATTATTAGAGTCAGAGTCTTACTCTGTCACCCAGACTGGACTGGAGTGGCATCATCACAGTTCCATGCAGCCTCAAACTCTTAGGCTCAACTGATCCTCCTGCCTCAGCCTCCTGAGTGGCTAGGACTACAGATGTGTGCCACCATGCCCAGCTAATTTTTTAAAAATTATTTTGTGGAGACAAGGTCTCACTATATTGCTTAGGCTGGTCTCGAATTCTGAGCTTAAGCAATCCTTTCACTTCAGCTTCCCAAAGTGCTGAGATTACAGGCATGAGCCACTGCACCTTGCTTATTATCTCTTTTTATAGCAGTTATTCCTGTTTTATGGATGAAACATCACATTGGATTGATATTAACTAGAATACTTCAGAAATTCCTCTGCCTCTATCTACCCACCCATTTTTTTTTTTTTTTCTGAATTATTTCCTCAGCTATTTATTCCTTTGGATCATTTTTCGCCCTATTTGTTTCTCTCATGTAACTGATGTGCCTTGATTTTCTAATCAGCTTTGTGAATTAAAGGCTAGGTTGATGAATGAGGACAGTTGATACAGATTTCTCTGCTGTTGTATAGGTCTGTCTCTGGCCCCAAAATTGTGCCATGATTTCTAGGTGTGTGGTTTAGGCATCACCCCCAGGTGTGGGGACAGGGTATAGGTAGGATTCCCCAACTGCACCCCTTTCAGTGCCAGCATTTTCAGGACTTTACCCTGGAGCCATCTTTCCTTTAGAGACAAGCCCTACAGTTTGTCCCAGTGACAAAAACAATGGCAATTGTCACTTCAGTGGAAGTTGGGAGCAGAACTGAGGGATGGACCAGCAGTGCTGTGCTGATTTCTGCTCCTGTTCATCTTCTGACTTTTGCTGGGAGCCTCGTCACACCAGGAAGACAGGCTTCCACCTATGCGTCCTTCTTCTTTGTACATATTCTTGGCTATAGATCTTTCAGCTTTAACTTATCCATCAGTATAATCCACAATTTCATCTTCTAAAAGTCTGTCAAAAACCTCTGGTCTGCTGATGGCTGCTGTTTCCTGCTTTCGGTATTTTTATGGATTTATCCCTCTTCAGATATCTTTACTGTCATTTCTGTGGGACATGAGAAGAGGAGAAATAAATATAGGTTTTCAATCAACTTTCTGAACCGGAATTTGGCTTATGCGTTCTGATGGGTTTAAATTCACTTTAACATCGTTTGCATCCTTGAAAGCCACACCTTTTCACAAGATAAACCTCAGTATTCTGGTATTATAGCAGCATCATAGTGAACCAGCAATTTTAGAAGAGGTGAATTTTGGGAAAAGCAAAGTCCAACCACTCCAGCTGGCAACTGTGCCAATGAACTATTTGTGGCCTCACTATCCGGGGAAGGACTCTGGAAACTTTGCTAAGTGACTGACTATCAGTGGATTTTTTTTTTCTGATATGACTTGTGCCTGGGAAAGAAATGAAGACTAAGTCCTCCAAGTCTGGGTTATCTTTTGAGGATAGGTTGAAATTGGTAAGGAAAATCTAGAAGCTCAACTCAGATGGGCCTGCAAGTAGCATTTGTTGAATGACTACTTTATTGCTATCTTTTAAGAAGATTTTTAACTCAGCAAGTACTATTTATGGCATCATAACACAACCTTGAAACAAAAAAGAGCAAAATCCTAAAAGCAAAAATTTAGTAACAAAATTAGAAATGAATAAATGTGAATATGTCTTTCTCTAATTTCTTATGTAATTTTTATTTTCCTTATGGGTGTGATGGGTTGTACTACCACACTTTTCCAACTAGTCCCTGCTCTAAAAGATGATATATATTTGCAGGGCAGGTGACTATTTAGCCTTTGGCTTTGGGACATGCATTAAATCTAAATGAATATAAGTAGCCTATTTGAGATTTTAATATGTGATCTTGCCTCTAATCCATGGACCTAAACAATTTATATGGGGACAAATCAATAGACCACCAGAAGGTATTTACTTATTTATTTATTCAGATATTTACTTGCCAGCTAAACTTCTGTTTTATGGTCAGTATTACGGTGTATGCTAGGGATGAAGTGGGAAGGCAGCAGCCATCAGAAATGAGAAAACCCACTTATGAACCTGCAATCTAGTAGGGTAGATAAGATACACATGAAGCAGGTTTTAAGCAGGATGTCAGTGGTTCTCAGACTTAACTATATATTGGAATCATTTGGGAGTTTTAAAAAATACCAATGCTAGGTCACACCTTCAAAGAACCAGTTATACAATATATTTAGTATGCAGTCAAGTATTTGATTTTCTGATGAGGATGGTAAGCCCTTGCTTCTCAACACTGGTAGCATATTTAGAATCATCTGGAGGACATTAAAAAGTCCTAACACCCAGCTCAGAATTTCTGGGAATGGAACAAAGCCATCAGTATCTTTTGAAGCTCTCTAGGGTTGAGAACCATATCCCCAGAGAAACTCATAGCAAGAGAAGGGAAATAATGACTGGTGCGGTCAAGAAGATCCCCAAAGAAGGGCATAGGGTGTTTTTGACACAAAAGAAGGGGGCAGACTTTTAAGCAGAGAGCATGGGCAAAGGCATGGAGCTGGAACAGAGGCTGGTAGGACACAGTAAGAACACAAGCTGGACAACAGTAGGATACTGCTGTTTGAGAAAAGTGCAAATGCACTTGGGAAGACACATTTGGAAGAGGGATTTAAAAATCAGGTTGCACACCTATTAGAATGGCAAAAATCCAAAACACTGGCAGCACCAAATGCTGGCAAGGATGTGGAGCAACAGGCACTCTCATTCATTGCTGGTGGGAATGCAGATTGGAACAGCCACTTTGGAGGACAGATCAGCAGTTTCCCATGAAACTAAAACTCTTGCCTTACAATCCAGTAATCCTGCTTCTTGAGATCTGAACAAATGAATCGAAAACTTATGTCCATGCTAAAACCTGCCTGTGGATATTTACAGAAGTTTTGTTCGTAATTGCCAAAATTTGGAAGCAACGAAGATGCTCTTCAGCAGGTGAATAGATTAATCTGTGGTATATGATTTAGTAATAAAAAGAGAAATGGGCTGTCAAGCCATGACAAGACAAGGAGGAACCCTAAGTGCATACTAGTAAGTCAAAGAAGCCAGTTTGAAAAGGCTACGTACTACATGACGATAAAACACTGTGTGAAAGGCAAAACTAGAGAGACAGTAAAAAGATCAGTGGTTGCCAGAGGTCACAGCGGGTGGGAGGGAATGAATAGATGGAGCACAGGATTCTCGAGCAGTGAGACTACTCTGTATGGTATTATGATAGTGATACACGTCATTATATCTTTGTCAAAAACTCAAGAATGTACAATGCCAAGAATAAACTCTAATGTCAACGATGGACTTTGGGTGATGATGATCTGTCAATGTATGTTCATTGATTGGAACAAACTTACCACTCTAGTACAGATGTTGATAGTGAGGGAGGCTGTGTGTGTTGTAGAGGGGAGGAAACATGGAATCCCGTTTGATTTTGCTGTGATCCTAAAACTACTCTAAAAAATAAAGTCTATTTAAAAATAAAAAATAAAAACTCCATTCAGGACAAGGAGTTCGAAGTTCAGACTGGAGATAGAACTTCTGGATATTGCTCTTGTGATTTTTCTTCTTCTGGAGGTTGCTCTTATGGTTTTTTGAGCGGGGAATAACATGGTATAAGTAATGTTTGAATAGGAACACCTTGATCCATGTAGAGTGGATCACAGCACCAAGAGGCTGTGGCGACAACACAGATGCAAGGTGATGAGAGAGAGGATGAAAAGTTGGTGATGACCTGAGACTTGAAGGAGGACTTGATGATTGACGACTCCTCATCTTGAACCTTACAGTTCTCTTTTAATTATTCTTTCCAGGCACAGTGACCCAAGCCCATAATCCCAGCACTTTGGGAGGTCAAGGCGAGAGGATTGCCTGAGTCCAGGGGTTCAAGACCAGCCCGGGCAACTTGGTGAGACCTCATCTCTACAATATATCAAAAAATTAGCTGGACGTGGTAGCCTGCGTCTGTAGTTCTAGCTACTAGGAAGGCTGAGGTGGCAGGATCGACTGAGCCCAGCAGGTCGACGCTGAAGTAGCCATGAGCAAGCCACTGCACTCCAGCCTGGGTGACAGAGTGAGACTCTGACTAAAAAAAAAATTATTCTGATAAATAAAAGCAGTAGTGAAGTCATCTGAAAGGAAAGGGGGGGTATGAATTAGTAGTTGAGATGTGCATTAGGTTCTGAAAAATCTGTTCCTCAGAATGAAGCTGGAAGGCTGTACATGGGAGGCACTTGAGTACATAAAAAAGCCACCATGTGAATTATTTTAAAAATCTAATTTGCAAAGGCCACTGGCATTGCTTGGGTGCATTTGTAAATCAGGCTCTCGCTTAAGTCATCTTCAGCAGCTAAAGCTATAATTTCCATGCAAAGGCTCAAAATATTAAAACATTAATTGAAAAAGAGTACTTTGAAAATCCTGTTTGCAGAGTTCATTCAGCTGGGCAGGATGGGGTCAGGCCAGTTTTTCATCTGCAGAATAGGCTAAGCCTTTTTGCATGATTGCCCTGGAAAACAAATCCTTCATATGGCAAATGAATGACTCCTTGGTCTGTTTGCCTTATTAAAGGCTAACGTGGTCCTTTTTATTTATTATGCTCTCAGTTTCTGTTAAACTCTCAAACTTGAATATAAAATGTCCTGCATTATTTAATCTGTTAGCTATTGTTTATCCCCTCCCTTATGAAGCCCGGGCTGGCAGACTCAGCTTTTATTATAATGGCTGTAAAGTGTCTGTGGCATCTGTGATAAGGATCATCCTGGCAGGCCAGGGGTCTGCTGTTCTCTGCTCTTCTCCTGCAGGCTGGCAACTTGGGGTAGTAGGCACAGATGCTCCCCAAGCTCTCCCTCCCACCCCCTGACTGCTCCTGCCAAGCCTTCGATCGCCTTTACAGAACAGAGGGTAACTCAATGTCAGCATTTCACACAAGCTAATCTTTCCTCTGAGGCAGTTGACAAAAGCTGCTGAGAACAGGAGAGTGACTTTGGGCTCCCTCTCTGAAGGTCTCTGCTGATTTCAAGGTCAGGTAGGTAATGCACATGGTATCTTAATTAGAGCAGATGCTGCAGAGTCTGGAACGCAATAGAGAATAGGGAAGAAGAGAAGTCACTTGCCTATTCTGGTCCAGATACTTTCCATACATGATCACATCATTTTATCCTTCTACCATCTTATGAGATAAGAAACATTATTTTCTTCTTTTTATAGGTGGACAAACGAAAACGGGGGGCGGGGGGAGGAAATAACCTGCTTGCAGGCATGCAATAAGAAGTTATTAGTAAGTGCAGAAAAGGGGGGAGAGTAGGGGGGCGGCTTAAGCCAGGCCTGCCCGGCTTCAGAGCACAGTGCTCTGCACTCTGCTGATTCTTACCTTAGAGTTTTTCAGGCCCGCATGGGCCTCCAGCATTCTGTGCCTCCACTACCTGTGTGATTCATTACTGCATTACTTCTGAGGTCCTTACCTAAATGGTAGAATCTTGGGGCTCATCCGTAGAAAGTTACTTTTCTGTCCCTCCCACAGACTGCAGGTCAGTTGGGAAATTCTCATTCTTGTCACACACGGCAATTTTTGTCAGTGGTAGGATTAATTTAGCCCATTAAGTACTTTCCCATTAGGCTTGTGGCTTAACTGAGGTGTCAAAATTTGATGTCTAATATTTTATGTATTACATTGATGTGCTACTTCTTTGATTTCTTTTCATAGCCTGTGTTATGACCATCTGGACACCTCCTTCTCTTGGAGTTTTTGGGATGGCAGCCAAAGCAAGTACAGAATACTGAGCAGATCAATATAGTTAAGCGCATTACCATAATCCACAGACATTAAAACGTCAATACCTCATTCCCCTGACAACGCTTATATCAAACAGAAGGCTCCATGGCACAATAGATAGATTCATTAGGCTGTCACCTCTGAGAATGGGTTTTATCAAGCTTAGGTCACTTCCAAAGATGAGTTTCATGGTCTTAACTTTGCCAAACTTTGTTTATTGGCATTTGGGCTCCAGCGATAATCCAATCAGGCCAACAGCTTTCCCTTATGAAAGGGTCATTCTCCACATGTGTCCCATCAAACACATGATGTTTATTTGAGCTACATGGGACCCGTCTCCTGTTCTATTACAAACACCTGCAAATGTTTAAACTGAGAAGCTTTGTATATAACCACATCAGTATGTTAATCCAAGACACATAGAATCTTAAAACTCAATGAGTATTTCTTAGGCACCTACAATGGACCTGGAACTATTACGGGCACTGGAGGCGTCGTGGGGTGCGCAACAGAATAGGTGCTTCCTCTAACAGGGCTTATAGTATAATTGGGAGACAGATAAGCACACATATACATAAAGGAATTCCAGATAGCTACAGATGCTATGAAGAAAACAGATATGATGACATAAAGCAGAGGCACATGAAATAGGGGGTGAGAGAAGAACTTGCTGATATGCTGGATCCAATATGTAAGGAAAGGGACCATGTAGAAGTTAAGGGAAAGATACCCTGGAAAGACAGAGTAGCAAGTGTGACTGCCTTGAGGTGAGAAGGCGCTTCCCTTATAAGAGAAGTAGAAATAAGACCATTGGGGCCCTTAAGTCAGAGAGGCTGACGTGAGCCAGATCATGCAGAGCCTTCCTGGACATGGTCACAGACTTGAGGAGTCACTGGAGGGTTTAAATGAGAAAAGTGACATTATTATTATTTTATATTCTGTTTAACTATTTATTATTATTATTAATTATGACTCATTTTTTAAAATAAGAATTGCTCATGCTATGGCAGTGATTCTCAACAGGGGTGATTTTGCCTCTGGGAGACATTTGTCAAGGCTAGAGATACCTTTGGTTGTCACTCTAGGGGAGTGCTACTGACATCTAGTGGGCAAAGGCCAGTAATGCTGCTAAACATCCTACCAAGACTGGACATCTCTCTACAACAAAGAAACAGGCAGCCTAAAATACCAGTCTTGCCGAGGTTGCGAAACCTTGAGTTGAGGCAGGGAGAGTGTACTGGGGAAAAGGAAAGGGTGGAAGCAGGAGGCTGGGGCAGAAACTCAGGAGAAATGATGGTTATTTGGATTTAATCGGCAGCAGTAGGGTTGGAGAGAAAAGTAGAGTTACATTTTGGAGATAAAGCTGATAGGACCAGATGGTGAGTTGGCTATAGAAACTAAAGGAAAAGAAGTCAAGAATTACTCCCATGTTTTTTGTCCAAGCAACTGGGCAGTGAGGTCAATTACCAAGATGTGGCACAATAGGTGAGAAATAGGTCAAGAGGGGTAAGTCAAGAATATTGTCTTGGGCACAATGAATAATATGAGATCTGTTAGACTTCTCTGTAAAGATGTCGAGTGAGCAACTGAGCATATGATTCTGAAGCTAACGGTAGGGGCCAATTATCAGCATGTAGATAGTATGTAAGGCAACAGGGATGGATAAGATCACCTAAGAAGAGAGGATGCAGAGAGGAGAGTGCTGATCTCTCCAATCCCTAGGGGCTTAATTGAGGAGGAAGATTTACCAGTAGGGACTGGGAGAACGGTCAGGAAAGTAGGATGAAACCAGGCAAGTGTAGCATCCTGGAAGCCATGGGGGAAAGCATTTAAAGAATGGAGCTGTTATTTGTGTTGAGTGTTTCTGAAGGGTCAATAAGAGCAAAAGAGGACCCCAGAATTTGGCTGGCCTGGTTGGATATGGCCAAGGCAGTTGTGACAGACTACAGCAGTTTCGTTCTGATTGGAGTGGGTTACAGAAAGCAAGGGGAGAAAGAAAATGTAATCACAGAATTTGACTTATTTCAATAAATGTTGCTGAAAAGAGAAGCAGAGAAATGGGACGGTAACAGAATCCCAATTGTAGAACAACAAAAAGGTATGTTTTTCTTAATAGGATTTTTTTTTGGTAAGTCCAAATTTGTAATTTAATCCTGAAATTAACCAGTAAGAATTTAAATGAATTCTTTCGTGGTGTTCCAGGTATTGGTACATAGCACTTGCATTTCATTCAAATAAGAACTCCATTTTATAAATGAAATTCAAATAAAAATTTTCAGAACCACTGGAAAACCACTAAAACTTTAAAATAGAAGCCTTTTGGCCGGGCTCGGTGACTCAGCCTGTAATCCTGCGCTTTGGGAGGCCGAGGTGAGTGAATTGCCTGAGCCCGCGGGTTCAAGACCCGCCAGGGCAACTTGGCGAGACCTCATCTCTACAATAAATCAAAAACTAGCTGGGCGTGGTAGCACGCGCCTGTACTTCCAGCTACTTGGAAGGCTGAGGCGGAAGGATCACCGGAGCCTAGCAGGTCGAGGCTACGGTGGCCAGGAGCAGCCACTGCACTCCAGTCTGGGCAACAGAGTGAGACTCCAACTCAAAAAAAAAAAAAAAATAGTAGCTTTTCAAATAATGTATTTGGAAAACCATTACATAAAATTAATTGAATTTTAACATCAAAATTTCATGCATCAATCTGTCAATAGGGCAATAAACTTTATTCACAATAAGGCCTTTCTCCTGACCCTGAAATTATAGCAAGAGTTTAATCTTGTGACTGTCACTTCTTAGCCTTTGGCCTTGGGCAAATTACTTAACCTTTTGATACTGAAGATCCCCATTTGTAGTCCAGTCAAGGTAAGTGTGAAGACTAATGCAATAACATATGCAAATTGTGTGTGTCGTACATGGCCCACCTCCTTTCTTCTTTCTGACACCTTCACTTTAGAACTCTGACTGAGGCTAGCACCGCAATGGCTTTGTGTGGAACACTATGCATGGTAGCGCTAGTCATTGTGGGTTTTGTCCTCAGCACACCTGTGATGTCTTCACACCTCATCTAGTACACATCTAGATGCCAAAAACAATGGACTTTGAGAACACTGGCTGCCTATTACCCTGAAGCTTCTAAATGATGTTAAAAATCAAGGCAAAATTTGCTTCTGGGGCTTTTGGATTTGAGTGTATGAGATATTGTAGAAAACTAAATATGTTAGCTGTGGCAACTTCAGAGGCAGAAGGTCACAGTAAGAACTATAAATAATTACTCTTCCCCAATCTTCCTACCACAAATAGAAGATTTCTCTAAGTAAGGAAGATAAAGAAGATTAAAAGAAAAAAAAAAAACTGGATTATTTACACGAGCAGAAGTGAGAAAAACATATTTTCAAATTTAAAAAATTGCTACTGACCTAACATTGAAATTGTTAAAGAGAAAAAACTTATTTGTTGTTTTGTGTTGTTTTTTCAGTAATGGAGATTGCTAGGAGGAATCTGTATAGAAGACACGGAAATTGCAGTAATGAAATCTTTGTGTAATTTCTGCAAAACAATCAGCTCCAGTATACCAAACCACAGACTTCTTGTGCTCATCAGTCCAGAAGAATGACATATTCACAAATGTATCACTAGGGTGAGCTAAAGGTTTCTGGTTTTGTTTTTTATTTATTTATTTTATTTATTTTATTTTTTTGAGTTGAAGTCTCACTCTGTCGCCCAGGCTGGAGTGCAGTGGCATGCTCCCGGCCACCACAGCCTCGACCTGCTGGGCTCTGGCGATCCTTCTGCCTCAGCCTTCCAAGTGGCTGGAACTACAGGCACGTGCTACCATACCTGACTAATTTTTTTGATTTATTGTAGAGATGAGGGCTCGCCAAGTTGCCCAGGTGGATCTCGAACTCGCAGTCTCAGGCAATTCACTCACCTCGGCCTCCCAAAGCACAGGATTATAGGCTGAGCCACCGAGCTCGGCCTGTTTTTTATTTTTAGACATTGCTGGGGAATATTTACAAAACAATCTTCATCTCTCAGTACTTCCAATAGAGGAATGCAGATAACTAGGAATCTGAATACCCAGATTCCTAGATTTCTTCTAAGTCACCTACACTTTTCCATAAATCTATGCATACATTTAGGGAATAAATTTAATGTGAACTTCTCAATAACTATCTTATTTTTAACTCATTGCTGTGCAATCTCTCAATTCTGTTAAGTCTTCAAATGATTTAAGTAAATAAAAGACATCACTAAGTCATAGGCTAGAATTGGAAGGAAGCATAAAAAAAGCTACAGGCCATCTTCCCCTTGGCAATGATCATGACCACTGGTCATCCAGGTCTTGTGAGGCTCTCTAGAGATCAGGAGGTAACTATCCAACTAGGCAGTTCATGCCAATTTCAGTCTGCGATGACTATAAATTCTATCCTCTGAAGCCACAAGGAGCCAGACGAATTCCTTTTTCTAGGCAGGCATTACCCCTAACAACTCAACTCCTCTAGGTAGAGAGGGAGGGCTGGAGGGAGGCAGGGCATGACAAGGAGCTGATGGCTGTGGATAAGTCCTGCAGTTCTGTAGAGAGAAGGCAATGCAGTTCCATAGAGAGAAGTGCTCTTGCTTCTTGTGAGAAGAGTGCTGGTGAGTGACAGTGGACAATGCCCTCTGATAGCACTGACCACGTCTCAAGCCATAATTAGAAACCTATGGACAGACTGAAGTTGGTATGTGATTTCAGTGACAATTACAGCTGTCAACAAGTGAATTTCACATATTTTTCCTTTCCACTCCCTAATTCCTCATTATCACTCTGCATTGCTTAGGTTGAACATTTCAGAACACCATCTAAGTGAATATTCTTGGATGTACCTAAAGGGGTAAGGGTGAGTAATGCCCCTGCATTAAAGTAGAGGACTAATATTCTCACTTATGTCCAGCACCCTTCCTGGAGCAGCTTCCTGTCTTCAAACAAGGAACATACTTGGACTTTTAAAAATATGAACGTCTCTCACAATCTCACTGAATCAGTGCTGATGAGGATTAACCAGGATCTGGCGGTAGTTTCCGCCATGCAAATCTCTTTTGTATAAAGAAAGAGAGCGGGGCTGGGCTTGGTGGCTCAGCCTGTAATCCCAGCACTTTGGGAAGCCGAGGCAAGTGGATTGTCTGGGCCCACGGGTTCGAGACCCGCCCAGGCAACTTGCTGAGACCTCGTCTCTACAACAAATCAAAAATTAGCTGGGCGTGGTAGTGCGCGCCTGTAGTTCCAGCTACTCGGAAGGCTGAGGCGGAAGGATCGCCGGACCACAGGTCGAGGCAGTGGTGGCGGGGAGCGTGCCACTGCACTCCAGCCTGGGCGACAGAGTGAGACTCCAACTCAAAAAATAAAAATAAAAATAAATAAATAAATAAATAGAGCTTCCAAATATCTTCAGGCTCACACCATGGCCTGTGTAAAAGTTCACAGTCTTCCCCACCTTATCAGCATCGTTAGTACAAGATTTCTGACACAGAAAATCTTCAACGGTTCCATTTATTGGGGGTGACTTTTCCATTTGGGTCATGTTTCACTTCGCCTTTTCACTTTCCATTTTACCTGCCCTAGATTAATTTTATTTTCTTGAAAAAATTTTTGAGCAAAATTTTAGGTTACATGGGTTAATTTTTAGTCCTGAGATAAGACAGTCAAATAGTCAATTAAGCAGTGTCTAGTGATTCTCAGGACTTCAATTCTTTTTTTTGAGTTGGGGTCTCACTCTGTCACCCAGGCTGGAGTACAGTGGCACACTCACGGTCACCCCAGCATCACCTACTTGGCTCTGTTGATCTGTCCGCTTCAGCCTTCCAAGTAGCTGGAACTACAGGCGCGCACTACCATGCCCGGTTAATTTTTAAATTTTAATTGTAGAGATGAGGTTTCACCAAGTTGCCCAGTCTGGTCTCAAACGCACGGGCTCAGGCAATCCTCTCACCTTGGCCTCCCAAAGTGCTGGGATTACAGGCTGAGCCATCGAGCCTGGCCAGGACTTTTATTCTTAAAACGCTTTAATAGTTAAAAATATGTCCTGCTTCCCCCATTATAGAAGTAGGACATTTGGTAGCCATTGATTGAGAAATTACATAATGACTAAAGCAGAAGTTTTTGAACATATCCCAATAGCAACTGAACAAGTCCCCAAGTTTGGAAAACAGTAGTACAATATAAATGAGTTATGAGTCCTTCACTTTTCAGGTAGTGTTTAGTGTCTTTTGACTCAGTGTCCGCTCAGGAGTTTGCACTCACCCTTTCCCCATGTCCCAGCCTCCTCACATAGACTTTCACGAAGAATTGACATCTTTCTTTGGCAGCTTCTCAACTCATAGCACTTACAGGGAGGGGTTGCCCAGATCATAAGCTAAGGCTTCTGGCTGGACCTAATTAGATCCTACCTTAAAACCATAGCATTTTGGAGCTGGACAAGTCAATAGAAGTCATCTAGTTTTACTCCCTTATTCCCAAATAAGACACCTAAGGCCAAGGCTTAGAATTGGCTGTCCCAGGGCACAGAGAATAGGACAGAACCAGATCCTCCTTGTAGCATTCTGGTCCCAGTCCCTGCCTGGGTCTGGTGTGCAGGGCCACCAGGCCTGCATCCCCAATACCGGCCACTCCAAATGGTTGGAAGATTCTCTAAAGTGTCAGGCTGTGTCCTGCTTCTGCCACCCTATTTGTGTAACTCATCTTGCCCAGAATCTACATCTGCCCACAATTACCTGGCAGTCATTTAGTGCATATTCCAGACTCAGCTAGAGGAGAGCCTTTCCATGAAGCATCTTTTGACCCTCAAATAAGACACCCTGCCTCTTTTGTGCTTCTAATGTAGAAATAATGATGACTTACATTTACTGAGCATTTGCCATATGCCAATCATGTTACATCTCACTTAGTCCTGAGAGCATACTATGTGCTGTAGGAGCTATTATTCTTCTGCAGCTTAAAAGTAAGGATATTGAAGCTTAGAGATACCGAGTAGTTTGCATAAGTGCCAGAAGTGAGATTGCCCCACCCCCATGTGAGTCAAGCATCCACATACTTAACCATTGTGCTGTGTTGCAGTCTATTATACAGCTGTTGTAGCATATCGTCTGTAACATGTGGATGTACTTATGTTTTTATGAATTCCTTTCTTTCCCACTAGACTATAAGCCCCTCAGGGGAAGGATCATGTTTTATTTGTCTTTTTCCTCCCCATACCTAGTGGTTTCTGTCAGAGAGTACATTCTCAATACATATTTGCTGAATGAATGAGCACATGAATGAAATAATCTCTTTGCACAGATGATTCTTAAAGTGCAGTTCCAAAACAGTTCACGCATAATGATCATCTATAAGTGAGCAGGCAGGACTAGTGATTTATCTGCATAAATAATGACTTCCCAAAATAGATACTACAGATCACTGTCAGGAGTGTCAGACAGTAAAAGGCTTTTATTTCATTGTCTGAAAAAAATCAAATATTTCTATAGGTCAGTATGGAAACTTTATTTCTACAGGTCAGGATGGAAGCTTCAGATCTCCCCCCCACCCCCACCATCACTTTGCTAAGGAAGAAATTGAGAGTAAGAGAGGAGGCAGGGATCGGCAGAAGTAGCATTTGAGTGGAATCTGGAAAGCCAGACCCAAACCCTGATCTGTAGTCACTTAGCCTCCCATGAGATGCTTACATGTGAGACAACCTATAAAAACAGCTCTTTCCATTTCTTCTAAGCAGGGATATGCTTCTAAATGCTTTCTAAGGTCTTTTAAATGCAAACATTCTGGAATGCAAAAATTCACCAGGTGGTCCGTGGGCTGATCCAAAATGAAAGTCATTTGAAAAAATGTCTCTTATTTTGGGCTTCCCTGAAGCATTTATTTTCTATATTACAGATCTGAAGCTGCATTTTAAAAGATAGAAAATAAAGATTTTTTTTTTAAGTGAAACTAAACCTGTGCTTCTTTTGCAGGGACGAGGCCCACAAAGGTTTTGTGTTTGAGGTGGAGAGGAATTAATGGAGCTCTCACATCTAAGAAGGCTTCAGCCAGGAGAAGCTGGAAAGATGCTTGTGACCCTGAGCTAACTCTCCAGACCTTCTTGGTCTGCCTGTTAGATGGAAGGGTGGGAGTTCATCAAAGATCTCTTCTAGGACAAACATTTGATGATTTCATGCACTCCTGAAATCAACTCATCATCTGTCTTCCTACTACCAAGGTTAGGTGGGCCCCAGTTTGGAAGCCCCTGTCCAGCATGTTACCACTTCTTCCACTGTCTTTCTATTAATGTTCGGGCTTTGGTCACATTCACTATTTCTGTATTACCACTGCCAGTTCAAAGTCACTTTTTTTTTCTTTGATACTACCTATAATTTTTTTTTGGAGATGATGGTGAATTATCTGAGGAAAGGTGAGTGCTCATTTACCTGAGTCCATCTCTTACAATAATAAAAATACAGTATGTATGCATTGAAAATGGGACTGTAACCAGGTGCAGCGGTTCTCACCTGTTCTCAGATAATTGGGAGGATGAGGTAGGAGGATCACTTGGAGACCAGGAGGTAGTTGGAGATCAGCCTTGGTAATATAGTGGACTGTCTCTAAATAAGTAAAACAAACAATTAAAAAATGAAACGAGGCTTCCTTTGAATAAATATTCTTAATTTCATAAATAAATTGTTTATCTACTTTCACATGTGAAAGTATCTTAATTTTTAATTTTTGTGATTTCTTTTATGAAACATATTTGCTTTAAAAAATACATATTAAAAATTTAGTGTTTGAAATTAACCATGAATGCCTATGGTTTAATTTACATAAGGGGCTGTGACATTTTCAGTGATAAGCTATGGAGCTCACAGCACACAAGTTTCCCATAGCTATTTTTGGACAAGTCATGTCAGCTGTTCTTATAAGCTTCTTTTTATCCTTTACCACTTTCCTTTTTAAACTTGCTATATGTATTTACAGAACAGCAAAATTTCCCCACAAGCTGTTTTAATTTGCATTTTTCTCAATGACTAATCTGATGTACCAGATAGAAGATTCTTATTTTTTCCATCTCAGTAAATGCTAACCAAGTATTTTGTTTTTGTGAATTGAGAAATCTAGCAATAATAGACAAGGAATAAAGAGTCCAATGTCTGCATGTCTTCTTTCTCAAGATTGCCATATTTTTGAGATTATCCTTTTTGCAAAATGGCAGTCCACATTTCCACTTCAGTAACTTTGCTGTAATGGAAAATCATACAAGTGTTGCCAGAATCAATATTTTAGATTCTTGTGTCTGTCTTAGAGACAGCAGGATTCATGGTGGAACTAATGTATACCATGTGTTTCCATTCGAAATTATTGGAGTTTCTTATTTGTCATTATGATGTAAGATGGTGTGATTCTGAGTCTACTCTTCTCCCAAAGTGACACATGATTTTATTACTTTGTTTTTTAAAGGAGCACATTTTCTTATTTCTAAGACATTGAGACATTATTCCATTTCTCTGTATTTGTACCAAGAAGAAAGAAGCAATTATCCATTTCTATTTCTTCTCTGTCACATTCGTTGACAAGCTAATCCTCCTTGGGCTTCCAGTGGATGTTTGTCTCCCAGTTATTTATAGTCAACTAATGATCACTCTTCAGAAACTCTTGTCTGTGTTCCACATGTTTGACTGTAACAAGGCAGTTAACTAGCAAGAAAGTTCAATGAGGAGACCCCCCAAAAACTAGCTTCAGAATTTCCAACAGTATTGCCGGTAAGAAATATAACTTGGGAACTATTTATTCTGAACTTGTCACCAACAACAAATCATGAATTTACAATAAATGAAGCAATCCCATGTGATTGGTAGTCTAGGTTCCTAAGTGTAGAACATGTGTGTAATTGCACTTTTTCCATTGATGTTTATATACCTTAAGTAAATTTTGCATTTGGCTCACAAGATACTTCTAGGAAAATCCTCATTACAGTGACTGTGGAAACTACTAAGTTCAAAGGGGAACAGGAGTTGAGGCTGAGGGAAAGCAAAAGTTAAAAAGAGAAAAATATTCTAATTTGCAAAATAAATGAAAGAAGTAAATAGCCTGACTTACTGGTCATTTTACTTTTGAAAGAACCAGAAAGATTTCTTGGGAAGTTAGACAGAAGAACCCCAGAATGAGAACAGTGGTGAGGAAGAGGTTAAACAGACATCTTCAGACAGAGAAATGAGTGATAACCATTTCTAACCACTTCAGGACTAAGTTATCCATTCAATAGCACTTATTGAGTGTCTATTGCATGTGCATCACTGATTATAAACTATGAATGTCCACCTCATTACTAAACAGATTGTTTCTTTGCTGGCATTGCTACCTTGAGTGGGCAGGCATTGTCATGACAATCCTAGAAGGGGTTTTAAAAAAGTTTGAAGAGGAAAGGTATGCGCCGGCAAGTTGGAGGCAGACGTGGTGTGGAGGACCACATTCCCAAGGCTTGGCCCCAAGAGAAATCACCAAGTCCTCAGTCAAAAGCATAGAAGGCAAGGACCAAGTCACAAGCTAGTGATTCTAGCCTGGCATTAAGTAGAGATAGCTGGTTCACCATTCAGTTGCCAGATTTGTCCAGAACTAGCCTAGATAATGAATGTCTTATCATGGTTAAGATATTAATGCATTACTAATGCACAAATGCTCAGGTTTGGTTTTTGAAATCTGCTCTGAGATCATGTAGTTTAAGAAGGCATCTCACTCAAATAGTGTCAGCATTTTGCTCATCCATCTTCGTTTCAGATTAGGCAGATGCCAGACACCAAAGAAAAAAGCATTGAAACCTTGACTCTCTTGGAAGAGGCAGGAACAATAGTATGGAATAGATGTTAAGAAACCACAACACATTTTAGGCCTTGTTGTATTGGTTCAAAGAAAGTTACTAAAAGTAAGTAAAAATTGGGTGGAAGATAAGTAACTGAAAACCCAGCTCAAACTGGTTTAAGAACGGAAAAGAAATTTATAGCTTACACTGTTTATATTGGGGCCTTCAGGTGAAGCTGAATGGGGTCACATCCCTTTCTCTCTAATTTTCTGGGTTTTTCCAACACTGCCAGACACCAGGTTTTCAGAGAGGGCCTTTCTTATAAAGAAAGCTGTAGTCTGCCTGCCTTTCTAAGAAAAACCCTCTCTTTATTCTTTGTATTTGTACAAGCCCTCTTAAGCCTAAGCTTGTCTTTTTATTTTATGATTATTCTGAAGACCACAAGGCATTCTAACCTACTGAGTTTGTCTTACAAGGTTTTCTAGTGCTATAGCCTCAGTAGACATGTGATTACAGTCCCTGTGTTTAACCAATGGTCTTTCTATCACATGACGATTGTCAATTTCCCAGACTAGAATAAAGGTTCACTGTCTTTTACTTAATTTCCACTTAGCATTTTATTTTATTTTTATTTTTTGTGGAGACAGAGTTGTTGCTCAGGCTATTCTCAAACTCCTGGGCTCAAGCAATCCTCCTGCCCTGGCCTCCCAAAGTGCTGGGATTACAGACATGAGCCACTGTACCTGGCCAGCTCCTGAATTTTAGGGTTTGTTACTTACAACTCCTTATTCCTGGGAACAAATTCTGTGTCTATTAGGATGTATTTGGTTGGAAGTTTTACAGAATGTGCAGAGTAGCTTACGCATCCTAAGTGCTTTATTGGTGTATGTAATAAATAGTTTGGTGGCAACGTGGCTTTCAGTGTGGTTCGATCAAGACTCTGGCTCCATTTCTCTAGAGGGCTCGGCTGTACCCTCCTCCTGATACTGGTTTGGCTTCCCTCATAGCTGTGACATGGATGCCGATGACACTGCATGTTTCTTGTTTACAAATAATAGACTTCTCTTTAAATTTCACAGTTTTCTGTCACATTAGTGGAGAGACAGGAGCTCTGGTTCATAACTAAGTTGTGGTTGATACTTCTCCCATCCCTATGCACTAACCCAACATATGCTTCTGACAAAGTGTAAACCTTTCACAAATTTAAGAGACAGGAAATCTCAACTGCTTATCATTTTCACAGCACTTTTTAGGGCAATTCACACTAAGCAGGTTCTTCTCTTACTAGACTCTCAGACTCATTTTTATCTTCCTCTTGCCCTCAACTAGGACATTTTTGTTTGCTTGCTTCCAGATTGATGTCTGACAGCAAAGAAGACGCATGGTTGTTGGTAACAATGAGGAAACCATGGGAGGGAAGTGTGTCAGAAGATAACGTAATATTGTGCTGCTTCTTCCTTTATGGCCTGTTATGGGCTAAATTGAACCCCTCTTCACCTCTTAAATTTATATGTTGAAGTCCTAACCCATAATACCTCAAAACATAACTGTATTTGGAGATAGAGGCAATTAAGTTAAAATGAGTTCATTAGGGTGGGCCTTAATCCAATATAACTTGTAAACTTACAAGAAGAGGAAATCAGGACACAGACAGTTTCAACGTGGGAAGAAAATGGTCATCCATAAGACAAGGAGAGAGGACTCAGAATGAAATCAATTCTGCTGCTTTGATTTTGTATTTCCAGCCTCCAGAACTGAGAAAATAAATTTCTGTTGTTTAAGATACCTAATCTGTGGTTTTTGTGATAGCAACTCTAGCAAGCTAACACATAACACTCTTCCTGCTCTTAAAATTGTCAGTAGAAAGAGGAACAAATCATTCTTCAAGGGAGAAACTGCTGATGTTACCACCCACCTTACAAATATACCCTGGAAATTAGAGACCTGTTTGCCATGAAGATGTCTTCTTCACTTCTATGCCAGCTCTGCAGAGGGTCCCTGGACTCCAATTTGTACCCAGTAGGTTGTATTATAGACTCACAGATTTTGTTACTCTATTTTTTTTTTTTTTTTGCTAAGGCACAAATACAGCATTATTTTCAAGCTGAATTCAAACAACTTCCTTAAGAATGAGCTTAAGTACTGGAGTGATACCTAGAGATCTCCTAAGACAGAACTATACATTTCTTCTGTGTCTGTGAAATGTGCAGGTATATACAGGCAAAAGGCCTGGAAGAAGTCAAGGCAGCATACTCGCTCCTTCCTAAAAGAAACCCTGAGAAATTCCTTCTCCCCCCTACCCCCACCCCCCAAATAGCAGAAGAAATATTTGGAAAAGATGACATAATTCCGAAGTCACAGCACACAATATTAGATTTGATGATTTAAGCTTGTAAGTCTCTCTCCAGACTGCCCTCCTTTGGGACTTTACATGGAACTATGTTGAAAACACAGTCCTTCCTCATCAAGATGGCTTTGTGATTTAGATGTCACAGCTAAGCAGAGCCAATCTGACACCACCTCAGTCTTGTTGAAGGATCAAGGATGACAGTATTTGCTGCTGGACTGGATACAGCTGTGAGTTAGGTCAGTGGACAACCTGCTGGTGCAAGCCAGGCACCAGGGCGTCTCAGAACAGCTCTCATGTTGTACCCAGGCAGCTATCCTGTTTTCCAAGCTGTTCAAGTGCCCAGCAATTTGGCCATGTGAAAATACAAATGGAACTTGTGGCTGCCCCCGTCCTTCCTAATTATGAGCACTGGGTGGAGCCAAATTAAGGGAATAAGTATTGTAGGAAAGAAATAGTCATTGTGTTATTATTATCCAAGAATCAGGTGAATGCAGATTCCTCACTTTCTTACTTTGTTTGGTTTGCTTTATTTTCTTGTACCCAGACCTTCTCCCTCTCTCCATAACCTGTTTTGTATTCTGCTGGTAGATCTAGCCCCTCCTCTCCAAAGAAAGAAAGCTAAATTGTTTTTAGATAAAAATGTTATCTGCCTCCCTCAAAATGGGAAATTCAATCATACAAATGACTGAATAAATGACTGTGGAGGTTGGTTCTCCATTTCCAACATGGTGTCACTTAGAACGAGATGTTCTTCAGCAGCTGTTGTGCATTATTACAGAAGCTGAAAGCCCATCTTACCAATCACAGCCGAGGACGCCCAAAGCTGTGACTCCCTCCCTCAAACAAATTACTTCAGGCTATAAAATCTTAATTGTCAATAGCAACTAAGAGAGCAGACTGCATTTGGGAAGTCCAATGTACCCGCTTGGAGTATAAGCCAGAGACAGAAAATGGGAGCAGTGACTTGCTGTGTGGTCAGGGGACAAATGAATGACTCTCCCAGCTGCGAACTCTTCTCTGAGGAAGGTGTAGAGGATCTTAGACCCATGAGGAGGGAAAGGGCCACAAAGTTTGCCTGCATGTCAGTTGGCCTCAGCCAAATCTACCCCCTATTTCTCAAGAATACTCCCCTGGGATTACTGCCTTTCTCTGTTGGTTATTATTTATTATTATTATTATTATCATGCAAATTCAGAATATATTTTTAAATATCTATCCCTTGTAGTGGATACAGTTTAAGAACAACTTTAATTTATGAAATACCCATATTATACAGTCTTATAATTGAAGGAAAATTGACTAGTTATTTGAGAAAACTGGCAGAGAATAATTCACTGGGAATGTACAATCTAATGTGCTTAGATAACGTTTATCTCCACAAAAAGGGAGACAATAAATTAAAATACATTGGCTTCTTCATTTGGTATCCACAAAGATCAGAAAGGGAAGGAAAGGACGAATATTTACTGATTTACTGTCTTTTTGGGCCCAGTCCTCAGTGTGAGGGATTTTCAAATACATTATCTCATACAGTCCTAGAAAATTCTGGTAGGAATTATTGTTTCCATTTTTACAGGTGAAGATATTGAGGCTGACAATATTTAAATTCTACACAGAGTGGGTGAACTAGAATTTGACTCTATGCTCTTTTCATTACATATTTCAATTTTGGGTTTATGACTTTAAGAAAGTAGATTATAGTAACTCTTTCCCACCTTGGATCTGCTCAATTTTTAGATTATGTGCTATCTGAAAGTATGTCTCAGGGAGCAAATTACTTATAACTCAAGCAATAAAAGTTTCTCTTCAACATTTCTACTTCCACAATCCTCTCTTCCTTTTTTCTGTTTGCATGAGCAAAGGAATTGGAAATAGAATAAAATAGTAATCATAGGAAATATCAGGTCATATCCCTCTAAAAAATACTAAAGTATTAGTCTAGGGGAACTTATATAATTCCTCCCTTCATCAAAAGTCATGAAAATACCATGAGTAATAAAAACAAATACAAAAAAAAAATCCCAGTCAAAAAACCCCAACACACACACATACACCTCAGAAAAAACTTTACGTGTCTCCTAGGCTAGCTGGTGAGCTCCTTACAGAAAGAAACCCTTGGTCATAGACTTCATCGTGACCAAGGATCTCATAAGGAAAGTGAATGGTGGTTTGGCTGGCTTGACCACTGCTCAAATTGCTGATGAGGGTCTGAGGGTTTGACTGAGGGAGCTCAGAGCTTACAGAGCCAAGAGACAAACCAAGCTAGCTTATGCCCTATGGGAGAAATGTGGGAAAAACCAAGGCCAAAGGGTCAGAGATAGGACAGAAGTTGAACATGCAGAGCCAAGTGTTAGAGTCTGGTAAAAGCAGAGATCTAGGTAAAAGCAGGGCAGGAACAAGAATGAAGACAATCACTAACAACCTTGAAGAATATGTAAAACCTTTTCCACTTTAGGACTACTACTCAATTGATGTAAGGTGATAGGTATGTGGTAGAGTGGGCAAGTACCAAGTATGGGTTTCTTGTTGTTGCTGTTGTTACATTATTTTAGGTTAGCTCTCCCCAGTCCCAAGAACCAAAAACTAAAAAATGTGTTATCCATTGCCTTTCTATGGGGATAATCCTATTGGACTTCTTACGGATACACACATGCTGTTGAGTTTCTATCTTATATATTTTCTTCCTTCCATTTCGTGCCATATTTTCTATAATCTGCATTATTCCAAATGTGTCTTACATTTCTTCCTTCCTTCCTTCCTTCCTTCCTTCCTTTCTTTTTTTCTTTCTGAGTTGGAGTCTCACTCTATCGCCCAGGCTGGAGTACAGTGGCATGCTCCCGGCCACCACAGCCTTGACCTGCTAGGCTCAGGCAATCCTTCCACCTCAGCCTTCCAAGTAGCTGGAACTATAGGCATGCGCTGCCACGCCCAGTTAATTTTTTGATTTATTGTAGAGACGAGGTCTCACCATGTTGCCCAGGGTGGTCTCAAACCCGCGGGCTCAGGCACTCCTTTCGCCTCGGCCTCCCAAAGTGCTGGGATTATAGGCTTAAGCCACCGGGCCTCACTGTGACTTACATTTCTTAATTCTATAGTCATTCATCTGGCTGCTTTTCATAAAATTTCCAGGAACAAAGTTTAAAGTCCGTGAAAACAAAGTATTGTTGCCTGTAAAGCAAAGATGGAGAAATTCAGAACATCAGCATCCAGGTAACCCTGTAACCGTGTAGCCCAATGAGAACCTGTCCTCTTATACAAACATTCCCCTTTAGCATTACACTAAGAATCTGGTGTATAAGGAGTCCCCATGGAAAACAAAATAAGCACTACTATAAACTTATTCTGCAGTATCTATGCAAGGGGCATTATAATTCAGCTATGAGTTATAAAACATCAAAGCACAAAACATCGTTGAGCTTACTGCTGCACTTAATAAAAGTAAAGTAATTTTTAAGCTAAAAATCAGAAAAGAGTTATTTTAAGTCATAAGAGGGCTTGGATTGGGATGGGAACCCTCTTAGGGTGTTCCTCCTTACCTCTCACCCCTCCTAGAGAAGAGCCACACTTGAAGCTATGTGTTCTCAAACTCTTTCAGGAGAAAAAAAATCTCTTCAACTAAGGGTGCCCTAAAGGGAATATCATGGAGGTAGAGAAACAGTGTGTCAATTCCTCTATGCCCTCTGTGCACACCTGAGAATGAGAGAGGTGTTGAGACTCTGGGGTCTGCAACCAGGTTGGTTTTAGCAAATCTCTGAACAACTCTAACTTCCATTTGGGGCAGAAAACCAGCAGATGGTATTTTCTTCCCTCTTTAGCTCTGGAGTTTTCTTTGACTGAATATCCCAAAAATTACATGGCAGGTCAAGTTCTAAGGTTCTTTAGGGTTAAAATGTGCCTGAGAACAGATTGCCAGCATGATGAGACTGCTTTTTCTTCTTTTAAATTCGGGGCAGCTCTTGAAGTTTCTTCACTACTTCATCACACAGTGGGCTCGTGGTTGGTCTGGTTAAAAGCAAGTCTGAATACTATCTCCCTTATTGTATCTGCTATAGGCTGAGAGACTCTAACTTTGTTGTGTTTCCAGATCTTTGTCTCTTAACAGTTTGGAAATGGGAATACACAGCTGCATTGTGGCAATCAAAGTGGGGGAGATGATCATTTACATTCTAACACACAGAGACTTCCTAGTCAAGGTTACTTATAAATCAAATGGATGTCATTTCATAAACACCCAAACAACTGTATTTCATTATGAAAATGGGAAGCAGTGCTGTTAATGAGTATCTGAGGACTAAAATCAATTTAACTTACAGGCACTCAGCTGCCACAACAGTTGTGAACACGTCTGAATGTTAATAAACGCTGATTAGTATTAATATCGTACAAGATTTTAAATGTGGCTGGCATGAAATTCTCAATCTAATGGACACAGAAGCGCTTGTTGACAAAGATTTATTCTCTTTATTCCCTTGTCTGCAGAAATGTTCATAAACTTGACAGTATTACCATCAGTTTCACAAGGATACTGTGGCACTTCTTGATTTTTAGAGACTATAACAACCTCATGAAAAGAAAGAAGGTTGAACACACATTTGTCAATCAGAGACAATATTGAAATGACACAGAGAAAAACCAGGAGCAGAAGGTGAAAATGAAGAGGAAAGACAGAGTGAAGGTATGCAGACTGTGATAATACACAACAGGGATGAGGTCCTCAGAGGAATAGATGACAACAGCTATGACCTCCACAACAAGCGATCATACAGAGATACGGCTCCACTTTTGTTACCTTTCAACACAAGTGTAAAGGAGTGAAATGAAGGGAAGTGAAACATACTGATTGGAATTGCAAAGATGTCTGATTTTAGTTAAGTTTCATGTGAACGCTGATTTCTTTCTATTTTCTCACTCACCATTATTTGCCTTGACTATTTATATGAAATGTCTGGACTCTGAATACAGAGTTGAGGTCAGGATTAATATGAATCAGTGAGTTTTACTTGAATACTATATCTTTTCTAGAATAGTTATATTTTAACTGAACATGGTTTAAAACATAATATCTGAAAACCACTGGAACTTCCACTATAGGAAAACGTATGCAAAGAGGTTCAGCAGTTGCTTCATCTAAAAGAACAGGCAAAAGAAAGAGAGCACTAACTTAAAGAATCAAAGCAAATTTAAATCACAACCTAAGCAAAGTTTATGTTTTAGAAATTGGCAATCAAATTCTAAAACTTATATGAAAATGCAAAGAGCACAGCACAGCTGAGGCAATCTGGAAGTAAAATAAAGCTGGTGGGCTTATATTATCAGACACCAAGAGCTACAAAAAGCAAAGCCGCAATAATCAAGACAGTTGTGGCAGTGGAATAAGGAACCACAAATATGCCAATGGAAACAAAAAGAGTCCAGAAATAGTCCTAAACATGCTTGGTCACTTCATTTATGACAAAGGTACTAAATGCAGTGCGGTGAGGGAAAGGAACATCTTTTTAATAACCAGTGCTGAGCCATCAGATAGCCAAATGGGAAAAAATGAATCTGTACCACCCTTCTCACCACATACAACAATAAATTCTAAATGGATTGCAGATCTAAATGTGGAAGGTAAAGCAATACGGTTTCTAAAAGAAAATGGAGAATACTTTTATGACTATGACATGGCAAAATTTCTAAGCACTTAACTGTATAAAGAAAAACATTGATACATTGGATTTTATAATTGAAAACTGTATATTAAAAGACATCATTAAAGGAGTAAACTGTAGGCCATGGTGTGGGAGAAGATAGTTGTAATAAAGATATCCAAACAAGGATTTGGAGCCAATGCAAGTCAATAAGAAAAAGACAAATAATCCAATACAATAATAAACTTTTACTTGGTGAGATAATATCCAAATGGCCAGTGAACATATGAGAATGTGCTCAACTTCATTGGTAACCACCATTCTACTTTCTGCTTCTACTAAGTTCAATTGTTTTAGATTTCACATGTAAATGAAATCATGTGGTATTTGTCTTTCTATGCCTGGCTTATTTTACTTAACATAATGTCCTCTAAGTTCACCCATGCTGTTGCAAGTGACAGGATTTCTTTTTTAAAGGTTAAATATTATTTCATTGTATATGTATACACACACATATACATATATTCATATATATCATTTTCTTTACCCGTTCATCCAGCAACGAACATTTAGGTCAAGTCCATTATCTTGGCTATCCTGAGTAATGGTGCAATGAACATGGAAATGCAGATATTTCTTCAAAATACTAATTTTATTTCCTTTGGAGGAATACCCAGCAGTGGGATTGCTGGATCATACTGATAATCCTATTTTTAATATTTTGAGGAAGCTCCATACTGTTTTCCATAATGGCTGTACTAATTTACATTCCCACCAACAGTGTACAGGATTCCTTTTCTCCACCTCCTCAACGAAACTTATTATCTTGTACAGTGCTGCCAACCTAAGAGCATGGTGGTAAGTTCATGGTGGTAATTGTCAAACTCCTATGTAATTAATCTTCACTTGTACGCCACATCTCTATAATCAAATTAAAAAATTAAAAAAGCAAAATAGTGAAAGTTAAAAGAACATTTTTAAAAGTATTACTTTTTACAGATACTGCCTATTCTAGAAATGTTAACACTTCACTCTTCCTTTTTCAATTCCTTATTGTATTTCCTCTCCCATAATAAGAACTTGGGTGCAAATATTGATAAATTTAATCATTTGCTCTATTCTATAACAAAAATAAATGTATTTTAGAATCAGTACACTTATACTACTATCAAAAACAAAGTAAAAGCCCCAATTTCTTGCAATTCTGAGGACTTATACTATATACATATAGTGCACTGTGTTCAGAAGTTACTTGAATTTATTTATTTTTTGTGCTAATGTTACAAATTTGATATTCAACATTTTGGTTCATTTGTTTTTGTTTATGTTCAATTTTAGGCATTTTTTTTCTTATAGACATCTTTATAAATTATTCCAGATAAACTAGTCCAGCTTCTTCCCTCGCAGTCAAGCAAAGCTGAGAGGCAGAAACTGAGAGAAAGAGTTTATTTTCTGCAACCAGGTTACAGGGAGAGAGCTGATATCCTTAACAAAACTCAGTATTTATATTCCATAGCCCCTCACCCACCCTTGAGGCTAAATTAACAAGGCCTTGTGACCACTGACATTTTAGAGTAAATTTTTTGTAATTAACAACCTCATGGACTTTAAATTTTATAGTTCTTTCAGGGGGAAACGTTAAGTTACAACAATCAAAAAAAGAATACTTAGCCGGGCTCGGTGGCTCAGCCTGTAATCCCGCGCCTTGGGAGGCTGAGGTGAGTGGATTGCCTGAGCCCGCGGGTTCGAGACCCGCCTGGGCAACTTGACGAGACCTCATCTCTACAATAAGTAAATAAATAATTAGCTGG
>CAUYQG010078692.1:0-36254 GCA_963574415.1 Tarsius wallacei | reverse complement strand
TGAGTTGGAGTCTCACTCTGTCACCCAGACTGGAGTGCAGTGGCTGCTCCCGGCCACTGCAGCCTCGACCCGCTGGGCTCCGGCGATCCTTCCGCCTCAGCCTTCCAAGTAGCTGGAACTACAGGCGCGCGCTACCACGCCCGGCTAATGAAATACCCTTATTAAAATGATCTGCTTTTAAAACTCAGTCGCGTCTCCTGTAGGTGGGAATGTAGATTAATACAGCCATTTCAGAAAGCAGTAGGAAGGTTCCTCAAAAAATTCAAAATGGGATTACCAAATGATCCAGCAATCCCGCTACTGGGTATATAGTCAAAAGAATTGAAATTGATGAGTTGAAGAGATGTCTGCACTCCCATGTTCACCACAGCATTATGCAAAATAGCCAATGTATAGAAGCAGCCCAAGTGACCATCAATGGATGAGTGGATAAGAAAAGCGTGGCATGTATTTGCGATGGAGTGCTATACAGCCTGAAAAAAAAAAAAGGTGTTTCAGGAGAAAAACATACTATCCCTTTTAGCTATATACATTGTATTATGACATATCTTGACTTCAGAGACCCGATAACATGGTTTTTCATATAGTTATCTCTTTTCCCCCAGACTTCCTCATTCTTATAAAATGTACATATACATGGGCTCACACATGAAAAGATATAACATTTTATACCAGTAGCCTTTGACAATCCATAGTACTACACCTTAAAAAGAGCACAAGTCATACATATAATTTAACTGAGCCAAAGAAAAGTAATGGCCTCATCTGGACACAGCCTGGCTCTCTTGGGGAGCTAGTAGTCTCTTATCACCCTGAGTTAGACCTCAGAGGTTTACTGAGCCCTTGTGTCTAAATGTGCCAAGTTCCTAGAACCCCTAGGAACACAAGAAGAAGAAGCCCCCTCCCCAGGAAAATCCATTTCACTGGGCACTAGGTGCGTTCAGCTGCCTTGCAACCTGAAAGAAAGTAGAATGAGAGAGGACAGAGCACAGGTGTGTAAGTAAAAGGGGTGCCAGGGGCTGCTGTGCATGCTCCTCAGCTCCTTCTAAAGGTTCTCAAAGCATTTCCTAGGAGTGGTAGAAAGGCCAGAAGCGGCCAGTTGCCTGCACAAAGCTGCCCAGCAAGGACAAGAGTGGGAGCAGAGGGAACTACAGGCACACACCACTATGTCTGGATAATTTTGCTGACAGTATTCAGAGCTGTGCAAGTGTAGGCCTGATCCAGGTCACAAAGACTCCAGGAGTTGCTGAGGACAGATTCTACTTAGGAAACAACAGCCACCAGTCCCACTGGTATCCACCGTTATGTGATGGTTTCTTCTCATTCCTCCACAGAACACCACAAGGTGGCATTACAGATCCCGTTCTCAGAGACGATGGAATCCACTCTAACTTGAGGCCTTGGCAGTGGCTCTGCTTAAAACAATAGTTTTTAAACATACAAATAGTAGTAATTAAGTGTCTTTTTAGACCATTGGTGATCAAGGGGAAAGAACACAACAAGGAATCTAAACCTTTGTAGAGAAAAGATCCCTGACTCTTTCATTTCTAGCTCCTGAGGGCCTGTGTGGAGGAAGGGGCAAGTTGGATGTTTACCAACCAGCCACAACCACAGCCAGGATCTGCCAGACTGAAGAAGGATAATAAAGAGTGAGAAAAGAAAAAAACAAGCCAGGCTCGGTGGTTCACACCTGTAATCCCAGCACTTTAGGAGGCCAAGGCGAGAGGTTGCCTGAGCCCCGGGTTTCGAGACCAGCAACTTAGCAAGACTTTGTCTCAACAATAAACTTAAAAAATTATCCAGACATAGTGGTGTGTGCCTGTAGTTCCCGCTGCTCAGCAGACTGAGGCGGAAAGATTGCCTGATCCTAGTAGCTCGAGACTTGGGTGGCCATGAACGTGCCACTGCACTCCAGCCTGGGTGATAGAGTGAGACTCCAACTCAAAAAAAAAAAAAGGAAAAAAAGATCTACCTAGGAAAGGTGCTGGGAAGAACCTTTCCTCCCAGAATGAGGAATGACCTTGAGCAAAGGTCATCTAGCCCTCCAGGCTTAGTGGGTGACTCCACTCCTCCTGTCAGTTAAAACCTGGCCCTCTATGCCCTTACTCACGGAAGATCCTCAGAGTGGAAATCATCACAGACTTATTTGTGGTTATCTGGGTGCTGTAAGATCCTGTGTCTGCCATCTTCAGGTTGCTGAGCTGTAAGGAGTAGGACTGGGTGACACTCAAGCTCTCTTCCCAATTTGGATCAATCAAGTAGATTACTGGACTTCCAGCTTCATCGAGTTTTATGAAGGCAAAAGGGTGTAAACTGGCAAGCCAGGTGATAGTCTTGACCTGCTCTTCTGAATGCAACTTCAAAGGAAGAATTACCAACTCCCCCAGAACCCCATTCACCATCAGTGGAATAAAGACTTTTTCTGAATTTCCTATAAACACAGAAGAAAAGAACCATAAAACTGTCCCTGACAACCACCCACTCCCCATCCCTCGATTCTCCCAGTGACTTTAGCTCTCTTGGGTCGAGGCTCAGCCTGTAATCCCGTGCCTTGGGAGGCTGAGGTGAGTGGATTGCCTGAGCCCGCAGGTTCGAGACCCGCCTGGGCAACTTGGTGAGACCTCATCTCTACAATAAATAAAAAAATTAGCCGGGTGTGGTAGCGCATGCCTGTAGTTCCAGCTACTTGGAAGGCTGAGGCAGAAGGATCGCTGGAGCCCAGGAGGTCGAGGCTGCGGTGGCCGGGAGCGGTCACTGCACTCCAGTCTGGGCGACAGAGTGAGACTCCAACTCAAAAAAAAAAAAAAAAAAAAAAAAAGGATGTTGAAAATAAACAGGTGTTAGCAGTGGTGCTGTGGCTGGAGCTTGAAGAGGGCAATGCTTAAACTCCCCTCCCTGCTGGGATCTCCAGGAGTCACTCCAGGGTCCTTCCTGCTAGGGTCACTCTTCCTCATCCCAGGGCTGGGGTTCCCCTGAGGGCTGTTGGCCCTGGAAGACCAGAATTGGTCCAGCACAGGGGAAATCAGACACCAGCCTTGCCCTGCCTGGCCCCTCTTTTTCCTTAGCCCTAGATTTCAACTCTCATGACTTTCTGTTTTCTGAAATGTGTCCTCCCTCCAGAACTGGAGTTTTAATATTATTGTAGTTCTGATGTCTCAGTGGTATGTGAGATAAGGATCCCAGATGACAGACAGGACACCTGCTTTCTAGTCCTGATCTGCCTCTAGTTAGATGTACAGCTTTAGAGAAGCCTGTTGATTTCTCCAGTCCTCTTTATTTGCTTTATAAAACAAAGTAGATAAAATGCAAAGCCTTCTGGATTCCTTCCAACTCTGATATTCACAAAGTCATTCTGTGTACCTTAGATTCTTCTTTTTCTCTTCCCCTCCTTCATTCACTCTTCTAGTCAGTCTTTCTCCCTCATGTCCTAGAGTCTCAGTCTCTTCTTTCTGCCTGATCCCCTCATCTCCCTAACATGGGGTCTTCTGTTCTGAGAAAGGCCTTGGTGAGCAGTACCCATAGAGATTCCCTGCCCCTTGGGAGGTCAAGCTACAGGGAAGAAGACCCTGACTTACTCACTTTCCTGGGTTGGAGAAGCAAGACAAGGAGTAGAAGCGAGCAGGGAGCCCAGGCTGGCAGGACTGACCTGGTTTGCCTTGAAGAGCACAAGGAGTTAAGAGGAAGGTAGAAAAGACCACACGTCCTGTTCTCAGCACCATCAGCTAACATTAACTTCTGTTAGTTCCCCACGCTGATTACATTTGCTAACCACTTCCTCTTTTTTTTCATTTTTTTTTCTTTTTTGGAGGGTGAGGGACATGTGGAAAATCTCTGTACCTTCCACACAGTTTTTTTTAATTAACACAATAATTGTACCTATTGATGGAGTACAGTGTGATATTTTGACACATATGTACAATGTGTTATTTTCTTTTAATTGGACCTGGCACTTGCCTCAGCTTCTGTCCTTAAAGTCATAAACAATTCAGGAATATTAAGATTCCATTTTAGGGGAAATTAATATGCCTAAAAAACTGTTCTGACATAATTGGTTAGCTTTTCCTTTTTTTTCTTTTTCAATTTAAATCCCCCTCTTACTTTATAACATAAAATATACCCTGAATGATTTACATAGTTCAGTGAAAAGAATAAAACCACCAAGTGCTGCTACCTCCAAGTAAGCGATAGGAATTAAGTGGAAAGTTTTACTTGATCTGTCTCCATCACGTACTTTTTAAACAAGTGCAGTACAAGTCCTCAGCCACAAAATTCTCCTGGCGCTGTTAGCATTGATGGCCTTGTATCGTCTGGCTTTGATCTCTTACTGTCCAGGATCTACATGACTCCGGCCCCATTTGATTACAGGATTCATGTTTGACCCAATACTTCCTTGAATATGACAATAGACTTTGTTGCAAAGTCTGGATTAATAAAATATCACTGGTATTATGAAACAGAAACCAGTGCAAACTAACTTGTGCTGGGATGATAGGGAGAGCCCAAGGGCAAGAGTGCACTGACTCTAGGAATGAAAACCAAAGTAAACCAAGTAGGCCTGTCTGCTGACTCTGTTCTCTTTGTCTGATTCATTCTCGCCTTTCTGGGTCTGCTCTCCATCTCTCTACTGGTAGAATTTTGTCACCAGTACACAGCTATTATAGGGCTAGCCACATCTAGATACTCATCACCAATCTCTCTATATATATTTCTTTCTCTTTCTCTTTCTCTCTCTCTCTTTCTCTCTCTCTCTCTCCATATTTCCTCCTTTTCTCCCAATTCCAAATTCCTGGGGAGGGGACTCTGCTTAGGACACTAAGATCATGTGCAAATTTGTCTATCTCAGTCTTACTTTCCAAAATGAGAGAAATTAAAAGTATTCTGGTAAAGTGGACAGTCATTCTCACTTCTAACAATACAAGAGAATCAGCCTAATATAAGACTGTTTATAGTAATTGTCAGTTAAACACTAAAGTTGAGGTAATTGTACATGAACTTCCCAAATACCTACCACCCAGATTCAATAATTATCACTATTTTGCCACTCTTGTCTCATCTGTTTTTTTCTACTTGTTCAGGTTCTTAAAGCAAATCCTAGATGTTATGCCATGATACAGATATATTTTAATGTGTTTTAAATATGTGTACTTTTTTTTTCTTTTTTGAGTTAGAATCTCACTCTATCACCCAGGCTGGAGTGAAGTGGCACACTCCCGGCCACCCCAGTGTTGACTTGCTGGACTCCACCAATCCTTTGGCCTCAGGCTTCCACGTAGCCGGAACTATAGACACACGCTACCATGCCCGGCTAATTTTTTTATTTATTGTAGAGATGAGGTCTCAACAAGTTGCCCGGGCTGGTCTCAAACCCATAGGCTCAGGCAATCCGCTCGCCTCAGCCTCCCAAAGTGCTGGGATTACAGGTGGAGCCACTGAGCCCAGTCTACATTTTCTTATATATCCTTAATGTCATTATCACAACAAAAAGGTGAAAAATAATTTATTTGCATTATAAAATACTCAGTCTATTCAAAGTTACCCCAATGGCAGAACACATTTTATAATTGATTTTGTTTTAATCAGGATCTGAACAACAGCCTTATACTGCACTTGGATATTGTATTTTGTATATTTAATATATATGATTCTAATATAGGGAAGTCAGTTCACCTTTATCTTCTCCTTTCTTCTTTTTTTTTTTTTTTTTTTTGAGGGAGGTTCTATCTCTCCCTTTTGCACTTTCTCCTTCTCTATTATCATCATAAATTCATGATTTTTAAAAATATTCAATGCATTTCAATCAACTGCAATCATTATTTTGATGTCTAGATTTTCTCACTTTCAGCCAATGTAAGACCCTTTTATGTTGGCTCCTGTATTCTTTTGACATGCCTGCATCAGTATTTTTAAATTTCTTTAAGCTATTTCACAAAAGGTGTCTCAGGCTTATCTTACTCATTACTTGCTACAGACATGAAATCAGCCACTCCTCAAAAGATGCTCGATTCTTTTAATCGGAGAGTGGTACTTAGAGACCACAGTTTTATCTAAGCATACACATAGATATTGGGTAGCACTGATTCCAGGTCTTTTTAGAGGACAGAACTAGAAAATACATATCCTAAAAAATAGAACAAAAGTTTGCATGTATTTTTCCAATTTTCACTTAAATTCTTTGATCTTACATGTATTTTTTTCTTACAAGGGTAAGTCTTTATTCTTACCAGAACTAGTGTAAAAACATATTTGTTTTATTTTGAAAAAATATAGTTTTAAAATAATAGTATCAGAATTGCTTATAGCAACAATGAATGCTGAATGAGTATAGTATTTCTTTGCAAATCAATTTATCCTTAGGCTATCCTCCACTTAGAATATGCAATTTAAATATGGGGTTGGTTTTCCTGCCATCAAATCAGCCTAAGATTGGAGAGGACTCCCTTTGGATCTGCCTTATCACCATGGCCTTCTGACCAAGCGAGACTGTGAGACCTTGCTGCTCAAGAAAGGGGTGGATGGCAACTTTCTATTAAGAGACAGCAAGTCTATGCCAGGAGTCCTCTGCCTCTGTGTCTCGTGAGTAGCCTCATCTTCCACATGCGTGAAACCTTATGTTGAATGTACCAGTGGCAGCCACACACTAAAGGAATTCATATTCTTCAGTATTTTACTCTGACTTGCAGCCCCAATGAGAACAGTGCGAAATCATAGACATTGCCAGGAGAGGATGGAAGGAGCGTGCCTGTCCATGCTCCTCCATCTGCCCAACTCTCTTTGATGTAAAAGTCACAGCAGCAGACTTTGTAGCAGCAGCAGGGATGCAGGATGAAGGGAAGGAAAGGGTTGCAGGAGGCAGGAGGTAAGGGGGATGGAGTGAAGGTCTGAATGTCCGAAAGGTCTTCTCCTCCAGAGGTCTATTTATTTGATATGGAAAAGACTGGAGGTAATTTCTGAAACTTTAATTTGAAAGTTAAAATTTTACATGCATTCTTTCATCTCTGCTTGCCATGTTTAAAATACTAATATTTCACATTTTATTGAGATTTAGAAAATACTTTAACATGTCATTTCCTCTCATCTTTCACAGAGTCCACTAAGGCACATATAGATAATCACTATTTTTCTAGCTGGAGAAGCAAGGCCTGAATTTCTCAAATGACTTGTTCCTGTTAAAATTCATGTGATATCAGAACTACCTTGCTGAAGTGATTACTTTAAAGTGTAAAAAACAATGCTGAGCAAATATCACTTTGGCCTCCCTATAAAATATGAATCATTGAAATTTTTATCCAATAATTACCACTTTGATTGTTCTAGGAATTAAAATTAAAGTGTATCAATCATAAAAGATGGACATATATTTTTACCTGAGGATAGAATGGTAAGGCAAGTGGCCCTAAGATACTCTATGTCTAGGAGAGGAGAGTGAGGTTTAAGCAAATAGTCATTATGATATTGTATCTTACTATAGACTCAGAGTTGCCAACTCTTGGTCATCGACGCTTGAAATTTCTGGCCTCCTGAGACCTGTTCTTACCTGACCTTCATATAGATACCAGGTAGGTCACAAAATTACTATCTTCATTGAGCCCTACTTACACTACCTGGGATCCCAACCTAATTCTGTTTTGAAGCAATTTTATCATTTGAGACTTCTTTTCTCTATTCTTCTTCTGTGGCTTAGTTTCTGTTCTGTATTCTCTCCTATCTTTCCTATTCTTTTCTATATCTTTCTACTTCTGGTTCCCTTATTGTAAAGTAAATAAATTTCTATATATCTTTCATCTAATTGCAGAATGCTCCCTTTATTAATTTTCTGTAGGTTGCTATCAACACCATTCTGATCTGCTTCTGGGGCATCTCATAACATACTGAGTAGTCCAAGATCCTTAGCAAGTCTTATGAGGACCTGCCATTATCTGGTTTGTCTCTTCGGTCTCATTCCTACTTCTCCTTGTCTTGCACCTAATATCCCAATAACCTTAAAAGCTTGCATCTTTCCCTAGGCTGAGTTTTCTCACCCACATTTCTGGCCCTGCTGTGCTTTCTGAAATGTTCTTTCTATTACCTCTTATATCTCCTTCCCCTACATGTGGTACCTCTTAACTGTTCTCTAAGAATCATCATATATATATATAGTGCTTATTAAGTGCCAAGCACTGCAGTGGTACTTTCTGTGAATCCTTGTTTAATACTTTCAGCATCTATAGGTAGTAGATATTATTATTATCCCGATTTCCTAGATGAGTACATTAGGATTACTTTTTCCAGAAGGATCTCACCAACCAAGTGAGGTCAAGTATTCCCATAAGATTCTATGCATATTTTTTATCATTGCACTTAGCACATAGTATTGGAATAATATATGTATATGTTATCTTTTTTCCACTGGGTATTACATTTTTTGAAAGCAGAGATTAGCCAGGCTCGGTGGCTCAGCCTGTAATCCTGCGCCTTGGAAGGCTGAGGTGAATGGATTGCCTGAGCCCACGGGTTCGAGACCTGCCTGGGCAACTTGGCGAGACCTCATCTCTACAATAAATCAAAAAATGAGCCGGACGTGGTAGCACGCACCTGTAATTCCAGCTACTCGGAAGGCTGAGGCGGAAGGATCGCCAGAGCCCAACAGGTCGAGGCTGCGGTGGCCGGGAGCGGCCACTGAACTCCAGTCTGGGTGACAGAGTGAGACTCCAACTCAAAAAAAAAAAAGAAAGCAGAGATTGTTTCTTATTTATCTGAATTCTCAAACCTGGCAAGATGACCAAACCAATGAATATTTGTTGCATGAATAACTGACTTTATGAATGGCTGGTGAACAAATGAATGAGTGCCATAATATAGATTTGTGCAAGTATTCTGGAAATATAGAAAAGTAGCACAAACTTCCCGGGATAATTAAAAAAAGAACTGAGACTTCCAGTTTCAAAATGGCAACACAGAAGCAAAGCAAACTGACTTCATTCCCTCCCCACTCTTCACCACTCCTGGAAAACCAAAAACAAATATGCAACATTGAGATTATCATCAACAACATCCTAGAATTAAAATATGAGTGTGAGAAAGCTACGGAGTCACAGAGAAGTAAAAAACACCAAGCATACAGTAAGATAATTGAGCATCCATATCTGCAGTACCTCTCACCTCAATCTGCTTTTCACCAAGTGTGCAGAAATGTATCCCTAACTCATGGTTTCTACACTGGAAGAAGTAAAATCGAGGTGGACAACCAGATTTCTCACCATCCTGGGTTCCCTAGCAGGAAACCTACCCCTGTTCAACCCATGGGAAACATTGGTAGTACCTGAATTGAGCAATATCCTCAGAACAACCTAAGACAAAGTGGGGAGGTAGGACTACTATCCTCAGCCCTGGAAGCTCCATTCTAGAACTGAGACAGAGGAGATACCTAATCAGAGTGGCTGTTCAGCAGCACTACACTGTAGGAGGTACATTCTATAGGTCCTCCAGGAACAACCCCTAGGAAAACTTCCTACACTACTGGGATATTCATTAGGGGATCTCTCCCATTCAGGACAGAATTTTTTTCTCCTGGCCTCACCTCTACAATAAATTTAAAAAATTAGCCGGGCATGGCGGCACACACCTGTATTCCAGCTACTTGGAAGGCTGAAGTGGAAAGATCACCTGAGCCCAGCATATAGAGGCTGTGGTAGTCATGAACATGCCAGTGTACTCCAGCCTGGGCAACAGAGTGAGACTCTGACTCAAAAAGAAGGAAAGAAAGGAAGAAAGAAAGAGAAAGAAAGAAAGAAAGAAAGAAAGAAAGAAATTAACAGTTTACAAAGAGTCTCTAATTGATTCATAAATTTATCAGAGAAACTAACAAATAGTTTGAAATAATAAAATCAAACAGAAATCTTGCAACTGAGAAATATATTTGCTGAACTGAAAAATTCATTAGATGCTCTCAACAGCAGATTGGATCAAGCAGAGGAAAGAGTCAGCAAGCTCAAAGACAAACTATTTGCAAATACACAACCAGAGGAGAAAAAAGAAAAAATAATGTAAAAGAATAAAGATTGCCCACAAGATGTAGAAAATTTCCTCAAAAGACTTATTATGTATATAATTGATGTTCAGGAGAAACTTAAGCAAAAGCAAGGGACAGGAAACTTATTCACAGAAATAAGAACATAAAACTTAAAATATAAATATCCAGGTTCAGAAAGAGCAAAGAATATCAAACATGTTAAACCCAAATAAGACTACCCCAAGGCATATGAAAATCAAGGTCTCAAAAGTCAAGGACAAAGAATAAGATTCTAAAAGGAGCAAAAGAAAAGAAGCAAAAAACATATAAAGGAACTCCAATTTGTCTGGCAACTAACTTCTCAACGAATACCATACAGACCAGGAGGGAATGGAATAACATTTTCAAAGTGCCAAAAAAAAATCTTTCTTTTAAGAATATATAGGGGGTTGAGTCAGGAAGATGGTGGCCAAGCTGTTCAGACTTGTGAGTTCCCATGTGAGTGAGTGAGTGCATGGAAAATTTTGTGTACATGCTGGTGAGTGAGTGGGCATGTGAGTGGCTGACTGAGTGAGGGCTAGGGAGCTAGCGGCCAGGGTTCTCCTGGTGCAGTGGCTGGTACCACAGTGGCTGGGTTTGGACACTAGCAATTCCCAGGATGCAGAAGCCAAGTACCATTTTCTTTCTTTCTTTCTTTTTTCTTTTTAATTAACAAACCCTCCCTGGGGAAAATACTGGGAGAGACTGTCAAAGTGGGGCTCGTGAGAAGGTGGCCAGGTCCTTGGTGCAACAGCTGGTGCTGCAGCTTCTCTGCTTCATCCCTGGCTCTTCCCAGGTCGCAGAAGCAGAGCACCATTGTTTTTTTTAAATGGACAGAAGTTTTCCTTTGAAAAAGTGGTGGGGAGAAACTATTGCCCCAGGCTCCCCCTCACCATTGAAGCAGGCTTCTGGTTTTGCCTCTCCATTCAGCACCTGGCCCGGCTCTGTGGGCCCCAGGGCTGTGGAGGGAGTACAGAGGCAAGTTCCCATGGAAGAGGACAAAAGAGTCACCCCACCACCATCTTGAAGGTGGGGCAGGAAAGTGCTCCCCTTTGCTCACCACGGAACAACAGACCCCATCTCTGGGTCTGGCGGATCAACTACTCAGGGATTGATCATGGCCCAGAGGGAATATCCTGAGAGCACAAACTTCAGAGGGACTGGACAAGTGCTGAGTTCTAGGTGCTCCACCCCCTACCCTGATCCAGCCATGGGACAAAGGGTGTGGCCAGAAAATGACAAGGAAAAACTCCAAAGAGATCAGTGGTGAGTCTGGGGCCGGCCCAAACTTCCTCCTCCCCAGCAATCCTCTGAACATCAGACCCACACAGCTGGGCCACGACTGAGAGGGATAAACCTAGGCAGAGCCTGGACGTCAGTCGCAATAGGAGAACTCCATTCCAAGATAGGCCTGGCTGAGGCATCCCTGGTGAGCGTGCATACCTGAGGAAAAGACAATCCCATACATCCCCATGGGAGGAGATCTCCCTGACCATGGGAGAGTGGGAGGGGAGGACTGCAGCCCCACCCACATCCAGTGCCCTCCTTCCCTGCTTCATTCTCTGAGGAGAGAGTGAAAGAGGTGGCTCTGAGGAGAGACCTGATTAAAGGAACAATTACAGAGCTTGCCACAAGAGGGCAGCTTTTTGTTTTTTGTTAATTTTCAATTATTTTTTAATTTTTTAATTTTTTTTGACTGCTTATTAGTTCATCTATATTTTAAATATTTTTCTTTTGTGCATGAATGTGTATGTGAGGGTTTGATCTGCATCCCCCACCAAATTTTTTTCTTTTCTTTTCTTTTTCTGTTCTTTCTTCTTGTAATTGTCATTTTCTGTTTATGTGTGTATGTGAATGATTGAGTGTTCATCTTTCAATTTTGTTGTTGTTGTTGGTTTTTGCTCTTTTGTTCTTCTGGGGGTTTTTTTATATTCATTTTTTATAGTTTAAGGTGTGTGTCAATATATGTATGAGGGTTTGACTTGAATCCCCCCCCCACTTTTTAAAAAAATTATTTTCCTCTGGTCTTTCTGTTTTTTTTCTCTATTCACTTTGAGCTAGGCATGTGTGTGTATGTTTAGTTTTCTTGATTTTTTGTTGTTGTTTGTTTTGTTTCGCTTTGTTGTTATTCCAGTTTGTTGTGTGTGTGTGTGTGTGTGTGTGTGTGTGTGTGTGTGTGTGTGTGTTTAATTGCTTTTGCATTGCTTTCTGCTTTGCATCATCATATAGAGTGATGGTGGGTAGTGGGTCTCAGGGAACACATACCACAATAATGAACGTTTTAATTTGCAAGTAGTTTCTGATTCCTACTGCCCCATCCCCTACTTTATTTGAATTTCAAAAACTACAAGAGACAGCAGAGCTCCACATCCACCATTCTATTTCAAAAGAGAACAAGTCCAGAGTCCGGATCAGGGAAGAAGAGAGAACTGAGCAAACATCAGAAGGGAAACCCTTTCCCATTGACACTGAATAACAGAACTAAAGAGAAAAACAAGAGATCTGTCACAAATGAGGAAAACCAAAGGAAGGCCTCAGGCAATTTCAAGTGTACCAAAGACAAAACCCCTGAAAAATCAGACCTAGGTGCCCAAACAGTGGAAGCCACCAAAGACTGTCCCCAAATATGACAGGGATTAGGGAATGGTTGGAAAAAGTGAATAGGACTCAAGAAACACAAGATGCAACACTGAAAGAACTTGTAACAGAGATTTTGGCAATAAAAAGTTTCACCCAGGAAATAAATAACAAGATGACAAGCATGGAAAGCAGAATTAATCTAGAAAAAAAATCTCAGAACTTGAAGACCAGAACATGGAATTAACCTGATCTGTAAAAAAATATAGAAAGAAAGCACAAAACCTATAGGAGATGTGTGATTATATCAAGAGGCTAAACCTAGGCCTGATTGGTATCCCAGATGAAGAAAGGGCAATGGAGAACAACTTGGAGCAAGTATTCCGGGAGGTTTTACATGAAAACTTTTCCCATCTCACCAGAGATGTGACCAGCCAAGCACAAGAGTTACAGAGAATCCCCAAAAGACATCAAATGAGAAGACCAACCCCTAGACACATAGTAATTCGCCTACACAAAGTAGGCACAAAGAAAAAAATCCTAAAGGCAGCAAGAGAGAAAGGTCAGACTACCTACCAGGGAAAACCAATCAGAATAATAGCAGGCCTATTAGCAGAAACACTACAAGCAAGAAGGGACTGGAGCCCTATATTCAAAGTCCTCAAAGATAAACAATTTCAACCAAGAATTTCTTATCCAGCCAAGCTCAGCTTCATCAGTGATGGAGAATTAAAATCCTTCCCAGACATCCAAGTCCTATAGGTTATGCAGCTTCCAGACCAGCTCTACAGGAGACACTTAAAAAGGTATTAAGCACAGAAGAAAGAAGACAAAGATTGATCACACACTTCCCAAGAGAACAGCAGAGCACAGAATCAGCAGAAAATACAGTGCAACAAGAAACTTGAAAACACACACATACATTAACTCCAAAGCCAAAAGAAAACAAGCAAACAAAGGAAAAGCTTTATAAGAACCTCATGACAGGAATAATCATATTTCAATAATCAGCCTGAATGTGAATGAACTAAATGCACCACTGAAAAGACACAGAATGGCGGACTGGTTAAGAAACAATGACCCAATTATTTGCTGCATCCGGGAGACTCATCTGACTTCAAGGGATGCACACAGACTCAAAGTTAAAGGTTGGAAAACGAGTTTCCAGGCAAATGGACCACAAAGGAAGGCAGGAGTTGAAATCTTAATATCAGACAAGACAATCTTTAAGCTATCAAAAATTTTAAAAGATGCAAAAGTCCCCTACTATAATAGTGTTAGAGTCAATCTTTTTTTAGTTTACTTAGTAGTTGTTTTAAAAACGCTGGTGCTCTTGTGTTGGGTGTGTATATATTTAGGATATATATTTCTTGTTGATGGATTGAACCTTTTATCATTGTGTAGTGTTCTTTTGCATATTTTCAAATTTTTGATAGCTTAAAGGTTGTTTTGTCTGATAATAAGATTGCAACTCCTTCCTTCTTTTGTGATCCATTTGCCTGGAAACTCGTTTTCCAACCTTTAACTTTGAGTCTGTGTGCATCCCTTGAAGTGAGATGAGTCTCCTGGATGCAGCAAATAATTAGGTCATGGTTTCTTATCCAGTCGGCCATTCTGTGTCTTTTCAATGGTGAATTTAGTCCATTCACATTCAGACTTATTATTGAAATATGATTGTTTATTCCTGTCATGAGGTTTTTATAAAGTTTTTCCTTTGTTTGCTTCCTTGTTTTCTTTTGGCTTTGGAGTTATGTATGTGTGTGTTTTCAAGTTTCTTATTGCGCTGTATTCTCTGCTGATTCTGTGTTCTGCTGTTCTCTTGGGAAGTGTGTAGTCAATCTTTTTCTTCTTTCTTCCATGCTTAATACCTTTTTAAGTGTCTCCTGTAGAGTTGGTCTGGAAGCTGCATAATCTCTTAAGGATTGGATGTCTGGGAAGGATTTTAATTCTCCATCATTGATGAAGCTGAGCTTGGCTGGATAAGACATTCTTGGTTTAAAGTCTTTGAGGACTTTGAATATAGGGTTCCAGTCCCTTCTTGCTTGTAGTGTTTCTGCTGATAGGTCTGCTGCTACTCTGATTGGTTTTCCCTGGTAGGTAGTCTGACCTTTCTCTCTTACTGCCTTTAGGATTTTTTCTTTTGTGCCTACTTTGTGTAGGAGAATTACTCTATGTCTAGGGTTTGGTCTTCTCATTGATGTCTTTTGGGGGTTCTCTGTATCTCTTGTGCTTGGCTGGTTTTCTTGGATTACTTCCTGGAATACTTGCTTCAAGTTGTTCTCCATTTCCCTTTCTTCTTCTGGGGTACCAATTAGGTGTAGGTTCAGCTTCTTGATATAATCGCACATCTCTAGTAGGCTTTGTTCTTTCTTTCTGAGTCTTCTTTCTATGTTTTTTACAGATTGGGTTAATTCCATGTTCTGGTCTTCAAGTTCTGAGATTCTTTCTTCAGCTAGATTAATTCTGCTTTCCATGCTTGTCATCTTGTTATTTATTTCTTGGATGAAATTTTTTATTGCCAAAATTTCTGTTACAAGTTCTTTCAGTGTTGCATCCTGTCTTTCTTGAGTCCTATTCACTCTTTCCAATCATTCCCTAATCCCTGTCATATTCTGGGGACAGTCTTTGGTGAATTCCATTGTTTGGGCACCAAGGTCTGATTTTTCAGGAGTTTTGTCTTTGGTACACTTGAAATTGCCTGAGGTCTTCCTTTGGCTTTTCCTCGTTTATGACAGATCTCTTGTTTTTCTCTTTAGTTTTGTTATTCGGTGTCATTGGGAGAGGCTTTCCCTTCTGACATTTGCTCAGACCTCTATTCTTCATTGATCTGGACTCTGGATTTGTTCTATCATGAAATAGGATGGTGGATGGGAAGTTTTGCTGTCTCTTGTAGTTTTCGAAATTCAAATAAAGTGGAGGATGGGGCGCACTGATCTCTTTGGAGTTCTTCCTCCTCCTTTCTGGCCACACTCTTTGTCCCACAGCTGAATCAGGTAGGGGGTGGGGCACCTGGAACTCAGCACTCCTCAGTTCCTTCTGAAGTTTGTGCTCTCAGGATATTCCCTTTGGGCCATGATCAAGCCCTGAGTAGTTGATCCGCCAGTCACAGAGATCAGATCTGTTGGTCTGTGATGAGACAGTCGGAGCAATTTCCTGTCCCGCCTTCAATATGGTGGTGGGGTGCCTCTTTTGTCCTTTTCCATGGGAACTTGTCTCTGGACTCCATCTGCAGTCCCTTCCAGCACCCTGCAAGGTGCTGAAGTGATGAGACAAAGCCTGGAGCAGTTTCTCTCCTGCTTCAATGGTGAGGGAGTGCCTGGGGCAATAGTATCTCCCTGTCACTTTTTCAAAGGAAAACTTCTGTCGTTTTGAAAAAACAATGGTGCTCTGCTTCTGTGACCCGGGAAGAACCAGGGATGAAGTAGAGAAGCTGTAGCAACTGCTGTTGCCCAAGAGGCCTGGCCACCCACTCACGAGCCCCACTTAGATAGTTTCTCCCAGCATTTTCTTGCCAGGGAGAGTTTGTTGATTTTTTTTTTTTAAAGGAAGAAAGAAAAGAAAGCAAAAATGGCACTTGGCTTCTGTGACCCGGGAATTGCTAGAGTCCAACCCCAGATGCTGTGTCAGCAGCCACTGCACCAGGAGAGCCCTGGCTGCTAGCTGCCTAGCCCTCACTCAGCCAGCCACTCACATGCCCACTCGCTCACCAGCACATACACAAAATTTTCCATACACTCACTCACTCATATGGGGACTTGCATAGTCCGACTGGCTCAGCTGCCGTCTTCCCCCAGCTTCTCATTGTTTATCCTCAAACTTCTTGAAAAATCTATGCATAATCTTTACTCATTTCCAATTAATATTTATCTTCTGGTAAGTAATTTGGTCTATGTGCCCATGGAAAAGAACCACCTCTTAAACACAAATGCAATGTCTGTGCCTTGACATGGTTTAAAACACCATATCCTGAATGTCATAATCTCGAATGTTGAAACCTCTAAAAATCAATATCTGAATGTCTAAAATCCCAAAAATCTCAATCACAGGATAGTTGCATGATGTTAAGCCAGATTTTATGGACTATCCCTATGCAATTGCCCATGATCTATCCCTGTATTATACTTTATCATATGTCAAAATTTTCATTGCTTTCTTTCTTTTCCTTTTTTCTTTTTTAGGCTTTTTTCTTACTATGCTAAATTGTCAGGTTTTGTTTTTCTTTTAAATAATTCACCATACTATGTATTTCATCTTCTCACTGTTTCCAATGCTGGTGGTATGATTTATGTAGAGACTTTAAGAGTGCTAAAGTGCATTCTATGCATTTTTTGCAACTTTGACTTCATGAAAGTACATTATTACAACATTGACTTTGTGTGTAAGCATTGCACATGTATGTAAAGACTTCAAAACTTCCTCAACAAATGAAGAAATGTCCTTTTTGTATATCTGCATTTGTGAAAGAAAATTCCTGTAGGTCTTGGCTATTTGGGGTGCTGCTTATGTGGTAGTGATCTATCAAGGTTTTTTTTATAGATCTTGTCAAAAGTTTAGGTTGTTCACCGTGGTATTTCAAATGACCCCAGGTATAAAACTGGGTGCACACAATTACCAACCATCGTGATATGTGTTTATACATTTTCCTTTTTGATCTATTTCTTTATTAATAGTTTGCTCATAACTATTATGCTTGTACAACCATTTTAGTGTGCCAAAGTGTTTATGCTTGCAAAAATATGTACGTTATTGTTGACTGCTTTATTGTGTGAAGTGACCTGGGAATTGCTGTCATGTTTTTATATTTTTCTCAAATAAATTCCCCCTTTAAAATGCAAATAAATATATTTTCAAGAATTAAAATATTTTTTAAACATTATATTTTTGAGATTAAAACATTTTTTTTTAATTTTTAAAAATATTTTTAGGCTTTAGGTATTTTGATCCTTTGGCACTGTAACATTCAGGATTACAGTGCTTGGGATTGTATCTTTTGGGATAATACACTTTTGAAATTTGAAGTATTTGATATTGATGACCCTTCCTTGAAATTCTTCTCTCCCTTAAATTCTGTTTCTTTCAGCATTTGAACCCTTGTTCCTTCTTTGGTCAAATCACCCCTTCTTCCTCTTGGTCTTGGCTTGCTTTTGCTCTTCTACCATTCATTAATTATGGACATTCTTTAAACTTTAGGAATTATCTTCCTCCCTTTGTAATGTGATAAATTCCTATGACTTCAATTATAATCTTCATGAAAATTACTCTTACATTCATGTTCTTCTTAGCCTCTGCTGGTTCTTGAAACTTAACATCTGTAAATCAAGCTAATCATTTTTGCCATGTATCTTGTTTCTCTTCCTGACTTTCCAGCTTCTTTCAATGGCATTGCTATTTTGTGTTACCATATTTCAATCTCAATCTCATCTCTGATGTCTCCTATATTGTCAATCCCATATACCAAATAAGTCATTGTATCCTATTGAGTTTTCTTTGAAGTTGCTCTCACTTGTGTTCCTTTCACACGGCTGCTTCCCTAATCAAGATTTTATTGAATTCCTGTCTGTACTATTGCAATAATCTCCCAGCATCTAGCTTCCTCTGCCTTCTAATATATCCTTCACACCACTGCTAGAGTGATCTTCTCAAACAACTCTGATTATGTCTTTTTCTTATTCAAGATATCTTTAATGACAGCTTCATGCCTATTTAATAAAGTCCATATCATTTGCGTGACAGTCAAAGACCACATATAACGATTTTTCTTTCTATTTTTATCTCCCATTGTTCTCCTTCATATACCCTGAATGGCTTGTTGTTTCTCAACACACTTTCTAGTCTTTTATTTACACACTTAAAAAAATATATAGTCTCTCTTCTCAAGTTGTCTTAGCTCACTCCCCTGTCTTCTTCACCTCCAGTTCTATCTGTTGAGAAGTGTTTTCATTTCAATGTTCTGTTCAAATGCCATCTGCTTCATGAAGACTTTCCTGATAACTGCATTCAAGAATGATCTCTCTTGCTCTAAACTCCCACAGGAGTTGATCTGGGCCTCTATGAGACAGACTGCCTTGTGCTTGTCACCTGATCACCTGCCTTCTATGAAATGGTAGCTCCCTGAGTATGAATGCATGTCTAATTTATATCCATATTTCTCACAATATTTTACTAAGGGCAGATGCTGAGTTAATATTTGTTGACTATGGAAAGTCCTAGCTTTTATACAGTACTCCTTTTGTCCAGAGTATTGAATTAGTCTCTCTACTATGAGAACTTCAGCAGGAATAAAAGAAGAAACTGAAAATAGGTTATTAAATAATTGTTGAAGCTCTGTAATGTGTTTGCCATTTAATTTCCTTAAATTCATTTTTGAGTAGTAAAAGAGTATAAGTAATAATTCATGTCTTTAAGAGAAGAGAGCTAAATCCCAATCTTGGTCTCATCACTAACCTTTTTATAATATGCACACATCCTTTTCATTCCTTAGCTTCTTCAATTGGCATCACTGGCCTATATAAAAGGAGCCACGATGATAGCTATCAATTATTTTAACCCATTAAAGTGTTAAGACCAGGTGGGCGCTCACTCCAGTTCATTGTGCTGTCTTCCCTCTGAATTCTCATGACCTTTTCTGGATACTCTACTAAGTTACACCTACTACAGTGTGTTGGATGGTGGTCCTGAAAACTTATGTCCACATCCTAATCCCTATAACCTGTGAATGTTACCCTAAATGGTAAAAGAGGGAATGTTAGCTTATATGGCAAAATATGTGATTAAGATAAGAATCTTGAGAAGAAGTATTTATCTTGAATTATTTGAGTGGGCTTAAATTAAATGCCATCACATATATCTTGATAAGGAAGACAGACACACAGAGGAGGAGGCAATGTAAAGTTAGAGGCAGAAACTGGAATGATGCAGCTACAAATCTACGAACACAAAGATGCCAGCATCCATCAGAAGCCAGGAAAGATGTATGGAAAGAACTCTACCTAAAGCCCTTGGCAGAGCATGATCCTGTTAGTATCTTGATTTTGGACTTCTGGACTCCAGAATTGTGATAGAATACATTGTTGTTTTAAGCTACCACATTTGTGGTAATTTGTACAGCAGCTGTAGGATATTAATACACCTCTTCCATCCTGTGATATATCTTATACTGATGTTTAATATTTGCATTCATGTTTTGACTTTCTTTCTTTTCTTTTCTTTTTTTGAGTTGGAGTCTCACTCCATTGCCCAGGCTAGAGTGCAGTGGCATACATGCTCACGGCCACCCCAGTATTGACCCGCTGGGCTCTGGCAGTTCTTCCGCCTCAGCCTTGCAAATAGCCAGAACTACAGGTGTGTGCTGTCCTGCCCGGCTAATTTTTTGATTTTTTTTGTAGAGACGAGGTCTCACCAAGTTGCCCAGGTTGGTCTCCGACCTGCGGGCTCAGGCAATCCACTTGCCTCGGCCTCCCAAAGTGCTGGGATTACAGGCTGAGCCACCGAGCCTGGCCCGTTTTGACTTTCTTGTAAGCTACTCGAGGAGTTAGCAATCACTATGCTTAAAATTTTTCCTTTCAACAGTTATTTATTCTTATTCTGCTATGTGTCAGGTACACTTTTGGGTTTCACAGTTACAAAAATGATGAAGATCTCATTTGTGCCCTCAAAAAAGTCATAGTCTTTAGGGGGTAAGGTGGTCTAAGTGAGTGAGGAGGGCAGCTAAGGAAGCTTTCTGGACAAGGTGACCTTAAACTGAGCTCCAAAGGTTACATTGGGGTGAAATAACAGGGCGGAGAGCTTAGGAGATAGAAACATTTTAGGCAAAGAAGGGGGCATGTACAAGGTCACAGAGGCCAGACCTCGCTGTGTGCTTCTTGTGTGGGCAGGGGTTGGAGGGAATCACAGATGGAAAGTTAGGAGAGGGGCAGATCAAAGAGGGCCTCATTTGCTTAGATAAAGGGGAGAAACCCATGAGTTATTTAACCTCTTAGTTAAGCCACACATAGTGGGTGAGAAATTTTAACCGTATGGTCAGTACTCAGTAGATGCTCCCTGAATGACTCTGTATTAAAATAGACACAATTTATAATAAAAGTAGCATTGCTATAAAGGACAATGTTTTCTTACTGAATGTCTACAAGTGTTGGTTATCATCTGTAAGACTGCAATGAGGATAATTGTGGGATAAATAACATTTATAAATATATGTTTTAAAATACGGAACAGTATAACGAATATTTGACAATTTGCTACCTTTCCGAGTGCTTTTATGAGGTCCGCAGAGCAAGTTTCTTCAGTGCCAGGTGTGCTAATTAAAAGCCTCCTGGAGAGCTGAGGACCCGTGCAGTGGTACTGAGGTGAAGGAGCTTTTCTGACAGCATGTCTTATCTGTCAATGAAAGTTCTGCACAAGGAGATGGAGAAGAACCTCAAATTGCCATAGCAAAATCTAAAGTTATAGGGAGTGCAGGATGTGAGCCTCAGAAACTTAATACGGAGATGTCTGAAGAATGGGAGATGAAAAAGTTAAAAAAAACTTCTAAAAACATTTTATGACTGTGGGCTTACCAAAAGCCCCCAATGGAGACATGTCTAAAGAAGTAGTAGAAAATGTAAAAGTTACAGAAACAAACAAACCCAGAAATATATTCTCTTAACCAGTGCAGAAGCAGCAATGCAGTCTCCTAATTAAAAAAAGAAGAGAAAAATAGTTGAATGATACTAGTCCTGATTAAAAAAAAAAAAAAAGCAAAAACTGAAAACAAAGGGAAGTCTGAAGAAGATGCCAAGTCTCTTGAAGAAAGAGAAAACTATGTGAAAAAAGCCAGACAATGAAGAAGATGAGGGTATTTCTTGTGCTTCTCTAACTAATTTTGTCAATAAAAACACTTCAAAGACAATAAAAAAGTGGGCTTCACAAACATGACTGGAATTCATCATAAAAATGACAAACCGCTTCTAGAAAGCAGGGATCTTCTAGCAGCTACTCAAACCAGCAGTGGCAAAACCCTGGCATTTCTCATCCCTGTGGATGAACTAACTCATTGTTAAGTTCAAGTTCATGCCTAGGAATGGAACAGGAGTCCTTATTCTCTCATCTTTTAGAGAACAGGCCATGCAGACTTTTGGTGATCTTAAGGAGCTAATGACTAATCTCATGCACACACATGAGTTGGTAATGGGTGGTGGTCACAGATCTACTGAAACACAGTTACTTGCCAATGGGATCAACACCATTGTGGCCACACCTGTCCATCTCCTGGACCACATGCAGAATACACCAAGGTTTACATGTAGAAACCTACAGTCAAGTTATAGATGAGGCTGGTATTTTGGATGATGGGTTTGAAGAGAAATTAAAGCAAATTAAGAGACTTCTGCAAACATGCAAACAGACCATACTCTTTTCTGCCACACAAATTTGAAAATTTGAAGACCTGGCAAGAATTTCTCCAAAAAAAAAAAAAAAACCATTGAATGTTGGTGTGGATGATGATAAAGCTAATGCAACAGTGGATATTCTTGAGCAGGGATATGTTGTTTGTCCCTCCAAAAAGAGATTCCTTCTGTTCTTTACATTTTTTAAGAAGAAATTTTAAAAGAAACATGGTCTTCTTTTCAGCCTGTAAGTCTGTGAAATACCACTGTGAGTTGCTGAACTACATTGATTTATTTATTTTGGTCATTCATTAGCAGAAGCAAAATAAGTGTGCAACCACATCCTTCCAGTTCTGCAATGCAGATTCAGGGATGTTGTGTACAGATGTGGCAGAGAGAAGGCTGGATATTCATGAAGTCAACTGGCTTGTTCAGTATGATCCTCCTGATGACCCCAAGGAATATGTTCATCATGTAGATAGAATGGTCAGAAGCCTAAATGGAAGAGGGCATGCCTGGCTCATTTGGAACTGGGTTTCCTTCATTACTTGAAGCAATCCAAGAGTCCATTAAGTGAATTTGACTTTTCCTGATCTAAAATTTCTGACATCCAGTCTCAGCTGAAAAAATTGATTGAAAAGAACTACTTCCTTCAAAAGTCAGCCCAGGAAGCATATGTCACACAATTGAGCATATGATTCGCATTCTCTGAAACAGATCTTTAATGCTAATGACTTAAATTTGCCTCATTTGGTTTCAAGGTGTTTCTTTTTGTTGATGCAATGAAGGCAAGCATAAAAAGAGAGGAGGAGGTGGTGGATTAGGCTATTAGAAAACTAAGAAAGTCAAGAAGTCCAAAATCTAAAAATATTAGCAATAAATCATCTGACAGCAGGCAGTCTTCTCACTGAAGATACACCTTCCTTTCATCTTGAATAACTTTGTCCTGAAGCAGATTTTTCCACTTTTCTCTAACAAAAGAATTTTTGTAACCTTTAGAATTTGAACTGATCTAACAAGAGTATAAATTGACTTGGTTTATAAGCACTGAGCACTGTTATTTCCATTAAGTCTCTCTTTAATTTTTGGAATATAAAACAGACTCTAACTCTTCCTGGCTACTCAAGGGCAAAGAAAGAAATATTTGTTGTGATGACATAATATTTTAATTTTAAAGATTCCCCCTCAATTTATTTCATTTTTTAAATAGAATTATTTTTGTACCTTTAGTCAGTGATTTGAATTCTGGAGTTCTGTGCTCCTGCTGCAAACTTGCAGGGCTCCCTAGGCTTTGTGGGACCTCAGTCCCTCACAGGAAGCTGCCTTCCCACAGTCGTGCTCCGCTGTGGAGTGGTGCAGGAAAAAAGCCTTGAGAAGTGCCTTGCAGGGTGGAGCAGTTGCTTTCCAGCCAGTTTGGGAGGTAATGGGCCCCAAGGGCAAACTCCGAGGCTGTAGACAGTTCCTGGATGGGTTGCTTGAGAACACTTGAGGCCCTGAGGCTGGCTGTACCTTGACAGACATTCAGATCACAGATTGCCTGAGGCCAGGGCAGGTACCAGGTGGGATGTGTTGCCATAGCAATTTCTCATTCTCATTGTGAATTCTTCTGGGTCTGTTCTGTACAACAGTGTTACCCCAGTGACCTGGGACTCCCTTCTAACCCCCACTGGGGTAGCTAAGAATGAATACTTATAGAGTGTTTCTGTTCTTTCACCCTGCACTATTCCACAATGCTCAAAACAGAAAGAAAACTTGGGACATCTCCAGAGTCTCACCCTGGGCCTAGGCTGGCTGGGTATTTCTTCGGAGCAAAACCTGCCAAGGAGAACCCTGTAACCATCATCATAGCTGGCTTTCTCAAACAAGTATCACCTACTACCAGAGATCAACAGTACAGCCCACCAAATCAGATACAATACCTCAGCTTAGGGGAAGGTCAGATACCATGTGCCAGCTAACAGCGCTTTCCAAGCCACTCTGGCCACACAGGATGCCACTAACCAGTGCAGGTACACAGCACAGGGCTGCCACATCTGGCAATTGAGAAACTCACCACATCAAAGCATTACATAACCAAGGGAAATCTACAGTGCCTACATGAGCCCCTGTCAACCTCAAAGAAGAAACTATCTACCCAAATTTATTATAAGATAATAAATTTGTGTTGTTGTTGTCTATTTGGGGGACTGAGGAGGGAGGGTTGCTTGAGCCTAGGAGTTTGAGGTTGCAGTGAGCCATGATCACTCCAGCCTGGGCAACAGAGTGAGACCTTGACTCAAAAGCAACAGCAGCAGCAGCAGCAGCAACAAAAATAAATGAGCATGTTTATGGACTGAAAGGAAACCCGGTTGACTGGAGCCATGAATTTATGTTTCAGTGAGTTGGGTGTTTGGGATACATAAGTTGGATTCAGATTGCTTTCTAATACTGCCATGACAAATGTGGTAGTTTAAAACAACACAAATTTATTATCTTATAATTCTGTATGTCTGAAGTACAGTGGGCTTGACTGATTTCCTTGCTGGAGCTCGTAAGATTAAGGTGAAGGCATTGGTGCAACTGTGCTCTGGAGGAGAACCCGCCTCCAGGATTATTTAGGTTGTTGGCAGAAGCGACTTCCAAGTGGTTACACACCTGAGGTCTCTATTTTCTTGCTGGCCGTTGGACGGTTGTTATTCTTAGCTTTTGGAGGCTGCCTGCATCCTTTGCTTGTGGACTCTTTCCTCCATCTTCAGAGCCAACACTGGCAGTTTGTGTCTTTCTCATGCTTCAAATCACGTCAGTGCCTTCCTCTTCTGCTGTATCATTTTGATGTTTTCTGCCTTTCTCTTCCACACATAAGGGCCTGTGTGATTATAGTAGGCCCAACTGAAGGGTCTTTATTTTAAGGTTCATGACTCACTTCTATCTGCATAGCCGCTTTTGCCATGCAAGGTAACATGTTCATGGGTTCCAGGGATTGAGTGCCAAGTTGAGGAGTTTGAATGTGATACAAAAGACAATTGAGAAGCAGTGTAGGTTCTTGAATAGAGGAGGGGTGTATAGGTACAGAGGACAGGTTTGATGATACGGGATACGGCATACTTTCAGACCAGTATTATTTAACCAGTCATGCAGTATTATGTAGAGAAGAGGCTGAGAGAGAAGAGAGGAGAAGTAAAACCAATGGTAGGTGTTTTTAGCCTCTCTTAGGTATACTCAAGCAATACAGCTCTGATGCACACTTGCAAACTTCACTCAGTAAAACAAAATCCCTATAGCTAATTGTACTTACCCTCTTTAAATGGCAGTGTAGCCAAAATCTCTACCAGGGCAGGGGCTCATCCTTTCCTTACCTCACGTGGTTTATCAAAGTATTCCTTCTAAACATTTGCAAGACTTTTCTTAAGAGGAGTTCTAAAATAAATATTCTCCATCTCATTATCTTTACCATACTGTTTGAGCCCCTTTTTTAGGTTTAAACCTTAGGCAACCACCCCACTGTTCCTCATAGCCCTAAGCTGGTTCTGGGGATATTCATTCATTTATTCATTCATGAGCACTTGCTATGTATTAGTACTGTTCCAGGTGCCAGGGTGACCTGCAGTGAACAAAGTCTCTTTGCTCATGAAACTTACCTTTAGTGGAAGAAGAAAGTCAAGGATCAAACAAATATGTATATATCAGATGATGCAAATATGAGGCACAGGTCTGCATGTTAAGAGGATAGAGTGTGATGGAGTGATGGAAAGATATGTAAGATAACATTTGAGGACATATTTGAAAGAAGTGAGAGTTTCAGCCGTATAGCTACCTGGGGTAAGAGTGTTTCAGGCGGAAGAGATAGTGAATGTGATAACTCTGAGGAGGAAACATGCTTGGGACATTCATGGAAAATAAGTAGGTACCAATGGCTGGAGCAGAATGAGTAAAGGGAGAAGAGTGTTTATGATGAGGACAGAGTGGTGGTGGGCAGTGCCATAGGGAATTCATCTGTCATCAGTCTACATTAAGCAACATTCTAAAATCAGGCCTGCACACTTTTCTACACTTTACTCCAAAATTTTAGTATGATTACTGCACAGAAGGATTTATTTGTCTCAAGAAATTTGGACTGAAGAACAAAATAGCATATTTCAAATTCTGAGTATAGATTGCTGTGAAAAAGTAACTTGTTATATGCATTTATTGACTATTGTTTATGACATAAACAAAGCTGCTCCTCTTCTATAATAAGAAGAGCTGGTAATATTGTACCTTTCTTATTTTCCACCCTCAATATTATTATACAATAAAGAGCTGAATATATAATACACTGCCGAGAGGGTAATGAGCAGGATTCAATCACACATTTAAATGAATTTTTAAAAATCTGAACCATGTCCAAATTCTTCCATCTAAGCCTCACTTAAGAATCTGTTTGTTCAGTTGAGTTTCATCTCTGCAGCTGCCAAGGACTTCAGTTCTGCCAGCTCGACTCTCTGATTGCAAAATAAAGGGTGGTCACTTAACAGTGGATGTGAAAAATGAGAGTGTCCTGTGAAAAGAATGACAATATGAGAAATCCTGATAATAGGAAACTGGGGGCTTCCCTCTGGTGAGCCCTTTCGTCTGCGAGCAGTTCATTTTGAGAGGGTGTTCTTATCTTCCTCAAGTCTAAGCAGCCTTTGGCGGGGTGTGTGTGCTTTTGGAAGATGGATGCACTTTGCTGCAGCTTACATTCATAAATATTTTTGTAGTATAATAGGTTGTCAAAACAAATCTGTGTTTTCCATTTGTGTGTGCGTGAGTGTGTCAGTATGCTTCTTCATCTTTGTGTCCATCTCGAGGTAGAGCACAAATAATTCACTTCCTCATTGTGGATTTTTCATTACAGTATGGATTTGTGCAGAAGTGAGTTGTGAGGGGTAGGTATGTAAAGGGCCATGTGATCTGTGGGAATGGCTCCTCTAGCTTTATTTATTTATTTATTTTTGAGTTGGAGTCTCACTCCATCACCCAGACTGGAGTGCAGTGGCTGCTCCCGGCCACCGCAGCCTCGACCTGCTGGGCTCCAACGATCCTTCCACTTCAGCCTTCCAAGTAGCTGGAACTACAGGTGCGCACTGCCACGCCCGGCTAATTTTTTATTTGTTGTACAGATGAGGTCTTGCCAAGTTGCCCAGGCAGGTCTCGAACCCGCGGGCTCAGGCAATCCACTCACCTCGGCCTCCCAAAGCGTGGGATTACAGGCTGAGCCACCGAGCCTGGCCTCCTCTAGCTTTATTTTAGCTAAAAACCTGTGACTCCTTTTAAGCGTTTTCAATGGTAGATCCCATTTGAAACTTGGCATTAGCTATGTTGTTGAACCGAGGAGGGAAAGGCGAGGTGGTCTTGTTGACAACACAATTGTGCCTGGGGGATGTAGCATTGTGTTCAGAGGACAGGTACCAAGTTCCATGGAAGCTTATCACTTATTAGCTGTGTGAACTTAGGTGAGTTTCTTAACTTCTCTGAGACTTTATTGCCTGTTTTGTAAATTGAGGACCACCTAGAGTGGTCGCAAGGATTACATGAGGTAATGTAAGTATAGTGCTTAGTTTACTGCTTGCACCTGCTAAATGCTCTATAAATGGTAGACATTTTTGCTATCATTTTTCTTTGGCTTCTTTCATTTTGATGGCACAACATGTAGACTTGGCATAAAGTAGCAATCTTTCTGGTGCATAGAAACACAGGCCTCTAGAGGCTAGCACATCAAGCCCTGCAGTTCGGCATATACCTTTCTTTGAATTTTTCACAATATTTTTCTCTCTTCAAGTAAACCTGGAGAAAACATTTTGCTGCTTGCTGCCTGAATTGGCTAGCAGTTCTAGTTTCCAAGGAGATTGTAAATGGAGGTATTTGTGTATGCTGATTTGCCTCAACTTTAGAAGAATTCCTCAGGGAATTCTTCAAAAGAAACAGAACATAATGGAAATCTTTTTTAAATAAGCCATAGGAAAGAGTGTGTGTGTGTGCTTATGTGTGTGTGAGCACGCACGTGCAAGCACAGTTCTATGTGTCTCCTTAGTGATCTAAGAGTTACTTAGAAGTGGTCAGGCAAAATGGAAAGATTTACTAGTGAAAGATTTATCTCCCCTTGACTGCAATTTTATATGTCCTCTCAAATTAATTTCTCTGTTTTTATCCTACTTAGAAAAGCATTTAGTGCAATTTGGGATTGTAATTAGGACATTCTATACCGTCAGCAGGGCTTGATGTAATTCTCTAGCTTCACTACGGTTACATCACAAAGGAGGCTGGAGGTCTATTTTTTTACTCTAGAAACCTCAATAGCACCCACATAGTGTCTGTCCTCAATAACTATTCAATGCTGGTTAATTGATGATAAACATTTTCTCCTGGTGCACAATTTCCATTAGTACTTGGGGTGAAGAACTGTGTATTACTATTTTTAAAATTATAGATTGCTGAGTAGAAGATGCAGCTTTCACAGGCTCTTGGTTCTAATTCTAGATTGATAATAACCCATATAACATTGACCCAGGTCTCTCTGTTTCCATTCAATCAATTGTCAGATGGAATAATAAAACTAATACAACTCCTAATATTGTAAGGAAAGTTATTGCTGTCAGTTTTTTACATACCTGAAATACATGTTGAAATGTTATTTTAGAGCTCAATGTCATTCTTCTCACAGAATACTCTTATTTTTCACACCCACTATTAAGTGGCCACCCTTTATTTTGCAATCAGAGAATTATGCTGGCAGAACTTCAGCCTTGGGTCCAAGTTTGACTGATTCATTCATGCATCATTTATCATGCTTTCATTCACTACTGCATGGCATAGTGTGATATAAAGAACACAAGCTTTAGAGTAAAAAAGATTGGGGTTTGCACCCAGGCTGTCTCATTAGCTTTGTGATCCTGGTAAAATTATTTCACCTTTATGAGTTTCTAAATTGACAACCATGGACATAGGTGGTTGTGATGATTACAGAAGACTACATAAGTGAAATGCCTGCATAGGGTATATTGCTCATAGATAGATGTTCTATCAACAACAGTTAATTTCCTCCTGCTGTGCACACTGGCATCCCATGAGTGGATTCACATGGTCCTTATTCTTAAGAGAGTTTACAGTCTAGATGGCGGATATGTAAAAAGTAATACTTATAACACAAGATTTAACAAGTATTCTGGTCTTATTAAAAAGTGGGTCTGTAGTTTGGGTAGAGGCTGAGTTGTAACCAGAGATCAAGGAGAGAGTCTAAATGAGAGATGGCTGGCAGTCAATCTCTGCTTTTTGCACTGGTGCTACTTTGCCAATGCCTTCTTCACCAATGGTTAAGCTGTAGTGAGACTACAAAAGCTAAATCTTTAATACTGGTTGCTGATCAAGGGAATTATGTTAGTAATAGTTGTGTTAAATTAAGTATTGGTAAACCATCTGTTTTCTCAACTTCTCCTAAATAGATTAAGAGGCACATTAAAGTGTTTTTAATTCCATTATTTTTTAATATTTTTAATTCAAAATGTTTGCAGTGGGTTGGGAATGCTTGGGGGATATACCCAGCCCCCACAAGCATATTTGTTACCACCCCATCTGCCACCCCAAATGCTAAATCCCAGGAACACCACTGCTTTGCAGTATGTTCTATTTTACAAGAATCTGAGGAAAGAGAAACACAGAAAGATAGTGACAATCACTGCAGGGTTAGAGAGACAGAGAGCATAAGGTTAGAGCTAAAACTTCTAAAAAGCAACTGGAGTGCTGAAAAAAAGGAACAGAGGGAAGAATTGAATATATTTATCAGGAAATTAATGAACAGGCTAAAGGTATTTATGTAGGCAGAGAGCATATGGAAAAGGGGGAAATGAATCATGGAAGAAGGCAGCAAGTCTTACCACACAAGTTTTTTTTATCTCCAGAAATATATACATATTTGAAAGAAGAAGAAAAGTTACTAAGTCCAGTCCACATATAAGAGACGGAAAAAGCATCTATCATGAGGTTGCCACGATGATTAATGTGTGCTATATCTAAGTTCTATATCGCAGGGGGATTTGGTAGCAATTATAAAGAGAAAACCATAGAGCAAGTGAGCCAGATCTGTATGAATATGGTAATCTCCTCCACTTCCTGGAGCTTTTATTTCCTCCTACCTCCCTCCACCCAGTTCTGGATTCAAGACCTGCTATCATGCCTGGTGATTGGTGTTGCCAAGGCCCCGATAGCTTCTGGTATTGGTGTCTCTTGCATGAATGACTGTGGAGAAAATAGGAGGCCTAGAGAGATTGTGGATTTTTAAAAGACTATGGCATGAAAGGTTTGAAAGCTTCTGGACTTGGGGTTGCAGAGGTCGGGAGGGGAAGACAAACTTGTTCCCAAGTGTTTCTGATAAAGAATATCTTGACTCATTACATGTAATTGTGATGTTGGGGACAGAGTTAAGAAGAATATACGGAACAAGTGAGGGTGGGAAGAGAAAGCACGTGAGCCAGGTCTGAGAATGATGCAGAAAGAAGTGTCAAATAGGACCCAGAGCAACTGAAAACAATGACTGAACTTGGACAATGTAAGAAAAGGTTCAGAACACAAAAAGCCGAACACACCTCATGTTCTCACTTATAAGTGGGAGATAAACTAAGACCCTGCAAAAGTATAGAGAATGGTGTAATGCAGCGGTTCCCGATCTCTTTGGTGTCAGGGACACTGGATTTGTGGAAGACAATTTTTCCACGTGTGGGAGCAGGCTATGGGGGATGGCGGGGGGGCGGGTGGTGGTGCTGGAATCCTTAGGCATTAGATTCTCATAAGGAGTGTGCAACCTAGATTCCTCTCATGTGCAGTTCACAATAGGGTTCGTGCTCCTCTGAGAATCTAATGCCTCTGCTGATCTGACAGAGGAGGAATGCCACTCACCCACCGCTCACTTCCTAATGTGCTCTAGGTTCCTCTCTGGTAGGGGTATGCAGCCTGGGGGTTGGGGACCCCTAGTGTAATGAACAATGGAGACTCAGAAGGTAGTGTTGGGGGTTGGGGGGTTGGGGGTGGAGGGACAAAATATCACCTATTGGGTACAATGTGCACAAGTGGAAGTAGTGGGTACATTTTAAAGCCCAGATTTCTTTACCACTGTGTAACCATGTAACCACAAACTATTTGTAGCCTCAAAACTACTGAAATTAAAAATAAATAAAGAAAACTTAATAAAAAAAAAAAGAAAGAAAAGAAGAAAGTAAAGGTTCCAAGAAAGTGGGTCTGTGTAAGACCAGAAGATGGCTGGAGTGGACCTGCCCTGCCGCTCACAAATGGAACCACCTAAAGTTAGAGCTGAGCCGCCTGGAGTCAGAGCAGTGACACCCGTATTGAAATCAAGTGCTTGAGGTTTGTTGTGCTTGCAGGAACAGGGTCTGGAGCTGAACCATCTGGCAAGGTGCTCTCTACACAGCCACCCAAGCAACCTGTGCACAATGCCCTTCTTAAAGTTTGCATGTGGGAATCATAATCCAGCAGAGAGAGCTTTGAAAAATCTCCTGATCATAGTAAGCACATAGCAAAAAAACCTCCAGGTAGATATGGAAAATCCAATTTTAAAAAAGAACTTACATCTGAGGAAGTAAAGAAAATAATTTTATAAGATCAAAAATGTAAATACATTTTACAATCTCAAAGAGATGGAGTGAAATTATCTCTATATAAATTTATAGACATATACAACTATGAGGTTTTGTATCAACAATGAAATATTATGGAAAAGAATCAATTAAAAATAAGGGAAATGAAAAATAAGATTGTTTGAAGTAACAAGACTCAACATAATGAATTAGACATAACTGAAGAGTGAATTAGTGAATCATGAAATTGAACTTAAGAAATATCTAATATTCATTGAGTACGTAATTACTATGACCAGGCACTATTTAAGCAAAATCTCAGTTAATCCTTGCAAGAATTATATAAAGTAGGGTCTCTTTTCATCCTCATTTTAATCATTAGGAAATTTAGGCAAAGAAAGGGTAAATAATTTGCCAAAGGTCACACAACTAGTCTTGAATCCAAGAAGAGCCCTTGTATTTAACCATGACACTATAATGCCAACTGCCCAAGTTTCTCAAAAAGCAGAGATAAAGACACAGAAACTAATGGAATAAAAGTTAAGAGGGAATAAATTATAGACCTAGTGAATAAAAACCTGTATTTTAACAAATCCCCAGGTGATTCATATTCACTTTAAAGATTAAATCAAGCTTTGTTTATTCCCAAGTCTTTTTTCTTAAAGTAGTCATGAACAGAGCTCTTCTTACAATCTCTATTGGTTGTTTATCACAATAGTGACTCTGATTTTGGGAGAATGAGCAAAAAAATAAAAAATAAATAAATAAATTTCTGACAAAGGAAGTCCACTGTTCAGCAGTCCCTAGGACAATTTGGCAACATAGATCTCCTTTGAATACCAACTCCAAATAATTAGTAGTAGTTATCTGAAGCTGTGTCAAGAAGGATTCTGAGGCTGCATTTGGCTCAGCTGGAAAGAGTACTACAATCAATTAGTGATGTGTGTCATGGACAAAGTAGGTGGGGATCAGGTGGGTAGCAGCATGTAACCATATATTTGGCCTGGCGAGAATTTCATCTGCCAACCATCTCTGAAAACAGAGGTTCAACAACAGGGTTGGGGTATTGGGGAAGAACAGACAGTAAGTGTAAATCTTTTTATAGAGATCTCAAATTCTGGGTTACCAAACTTTCTGAAGACTACCTTTGTTTTGAGGTGACAAGTAAATCATATTTGTCCCAACATAGGGTTGGGACCTCCTCAAACTGACCTATATATTTCAAACCCTAGCACTCGAGAGATCTATAGGAGGACCAGATGACTGGGTTGCATCCACACCAGCTTATGTGAACTTGGCTTCTAATCGCCCAAGATTTCTGTTGACAAGAAAAGACTTCTGAGAGTTTGTCACCATTCATTCTAGTGTCAGAATTGAGGACTAGCATCAATCTGCCAGAACTTTTGCGATCCCTGCTCAGTTCCTCATGTCTATCCCATTCTTTTCCAGGATCTGGGGCTGAGCAGCTTTCAGTAGACTGTTCCCATGGCCTGTCACCCTTGTCAGGCCATAGGATGTTGCTCCACTAAAGATTTGATTCAGGCAGTTCTTTTCTTTTTAGTTTTTCTAAAGTGTTTCAATTGCCTGAGAGATTTTAGGATCTCTGATATTTTTCAAGAATGCCAAGTCTAGAAGCAGACAGTTTCTTAATAAAGGATAAAAGAAGTCAAATGGCGAGAATGGAATTGTGGAATCAAAGGTCTATGATGAAATGATAATATGGCTTTTCTGGGATTCATTGCTTTGTTGGAAAAGTCATGAAATTTGATATCTGACAGGTCTAGGTAGAATTTTGACTATTCTAAAATGCACACATTTGAGAAAGTCATTGTTTCTTCATTTGTGAAATGCCTACGATAATACCTCCTAGACAGTGCCATGTGTATAAATGTGTGACACATTAATAACATCGAGACAATAAATGAGAGTTTCTCCTCTATTATCTGGTTCCATTGCACATGAAATTTTATTATCATCCTTAATTTTAAGAGTTCAGAGGAACCTCATGCCAATATTTTAGAGTTCAAACACCCAATTAGGAAAGTAAATTGTTATCTTATCCAAATCCCTCATGTTTTAATTTATGCTGTAAAATATTTTAAAAAGCTGATTCTTAGGCTGATTGGGCTGCCCTTGAAGGCACATGTGGGGACTGAGAACTACAAAGCTCATGCGGAAAGTGGGGCTGAGCTGGTGCACTTTCTTTTGCTAGGAGGGTAAACTGTACTTGCCTGCAGGGTTGAAGGAGGGAGGTGAAGTATCCCTGGTCATCTTTGTCTTGATTCTGAACCCAGACAACATTCCCTTTGAAAGTGATGAGGATACACAAAGCATGTAGTGTGTTCATTGCCATGGACTAAGGGAGAAATGTCCTATATAAACAATTCTTGCATTTGTGTACACTCTAAAGTCTCTAAAGTGAGATATTGAAGAGGAAACTGAAGCACATTCATCATGTCAGACACAGAGCTAGGAATCGACATGGTCTTCTGGTTCTAAGTCATGCCAACCAGTTTGTCTCTTGATTACCTATGAGGTATAAGTGCAAAGGATTTATGGACAAAATAATATCTATACACGATGTTCCAAGGAGTCCAGTATAGTCCCGGCATCTAGGGAGTGCCATGATGTCTGACTATTGTCTTAGAAAGTCAAAATTCTTTTACTATGGTCAATCATCACAATCTAGGGATGTTTGGGATTCAGATAGAGTCTGCTTTCCCTTTTCCTTTGAACTCATTCTGGTCAACAGAAAATGAATTTGACTGTGATGTCTCCTTAAGGAAATCTTTCATAGAGAGACATGCCATGCAGACTTCAGCACATGGTGGAGATTATTATAGAGTCATCTTCACAAAGTTTATGATAGTTAAGAATGTGGGAACTGGTAGACAGGATAATTGGAGCAAGTTATGAGGTCACTGAGAATCATTTGTGGTTTTGGTGGCAGAAAAGGTGTTAGGAAGACCAAACCTGTCCAAACTAACTGCAGTGGGCCTATTATTTGCAGGAAATATGTTCTCACAAGAAATCCTTCATGCCATAGAGTGACAATCATTTCTGTGTCTACTACATTCCAAAAAGTAGCTTAGTGTGATACCATGAAAACCCAGAGACTCTATGTCAAAGATACTTGCTAATAGCAGATTCTTGGTCTTGAAGGGAAGAAATATCTGAACATCAAAAGAGGAATCTACTAGATTAGTTAAGGAGGCCAATTAACTCTCTCTGGGATAAAACAAACAAAATAAAGCGAGAACAAAAACACCATGTCCAGGAAGTTGGGCTATCACCTGCTAATTACAGGACAAAATCTACTCCAGAGTTGGGGGAGGGGAACAGAACCAAAGTGGAATCAATCTCCCCTCCATGAAGTGCTAGCTTCAAAGCCTAAGATTTCTTGTCTGTGAACAAAGTGTGTAGTGTTCTCATCTTTTCCCATGCAGCTGCCAAGCCTGCCCTGCACTGTGACCTTGGGTGCCACTTCATGATATCCTGAACCTGAGACACCTGAGGTTATGCCTGCTCAGAGAGAGCTCCAGCCAGACCAGCTCAACTTCAGATTTGTGTTTTCAATTCTTACTTCAGAGGCTCAGTCCCCTGGTTTAGATATTGGCCACCTTTGGCCTTTCCTTGATCATCTCCAGGCACCTATGTACTGAGGGCTTTTCTTAGAACAGTGAGTCTGGTCAGCATCTCAGCTAAGCAAAGCAGCTGCCTCTGTAGGACACTAGGGCAGTCCCTCAGAGACTCTGTGTCTCTGTGATCACCCTCCTTCCCAACATACACACTTTACCACCAGACCACCAAGTGACAAGATCGAATGGTCTTTCTCCATATTTGGGTCAATAAGACATAAATGGTGTGGAGTGATCAGGAAAGGATGGAAAAACTTTCTTTTCCTTAAGTGCCTCAGAATTCTAGAGGGATCATACAAGTTTTGGAGTCAGGAGACCTGGGTCCTAATTCTGGTTCTGCTACTCACTCGAGAGCTTCACTTTAAGTGCAAAAAGAGGAGGTTGTATTAGATGATCTGTAGAAGGATCTTTTCTAGCCCTAACTGTCTTTAATAATTTGTGAAAATGGTTTGCAGTCAAGAAGGAGGTTTCTGGCTTTGTGTTCTCTTCTTGCCATTTGCCTTTCATGACTTCCATGCATTAATCCCTAATGTACTTTGTAAAACCCTTAGGGCATTTATCATGCTTTGCTATTTGAATTCTTGACTTCACCTCCTGCACATTATGTTTGAAGACATCAAAGATGGCATCTTATTTACCTTGGTTTTGCATCAAAGTACCAAGCACATAAATGTTTGGGGAATTGTATTCTCAGAGTCCAACATGGGCACCATGAAAAGTCAACAACATCTGCCTTATGGCAGATGTCTGGCGTCTGGGAGTGATTCCAATTTCCTGTTAAGTTCTAGCAATATTGCAGCATTGATGAGTGGTAGTTGAAACATTTTATTTCAAGTTGTTTGGGGTCAACTTCTATTTTTGCACTCCTCTCTAGTTTTTCTTTAGATTATGGCCTTTGGGATTTTAAATTATCATTTCTGTCTTTTTTTTTTGCCTGGCACTATAGTACCAAAGTTGCCATAGATCAACTGCTGTAGACTTAGTTGTCTTGAAATCAACAGGATTGGTAGAAAAGAGTTGAAGCTGAACTGAACAGTGACTTTTAAGGAATCAAGTGTTCAAT
>CAUYQG010078688.1:0-30989 GCA_963574415.1 Tarsius wallacei | reverse complement strand
CCCGGCTGATTTTTTGATTTATTGTAGAGATGAGGTCTCGCTTGCCCAGGCGGGTCTCGAACCCGCGGGCTCAGGCAATCCACTCACCTCAGCCTCCCAAAGGCGCGGGATTACAGGCTGAGCCACCGAGCCCGGCAAGATTTTATTTTTTAAGAGCAGATTTAGTTGGGTTCACCACAAAATTGAGAGGAAGGTACAGAGACATCCCATATGCTCCTGTTCCCACCTAAGCATAGCCTCCCTCTTCATCAACATCTTCCACCAGAGTGGCACATTTCTTAAAATTGATGAGTGTACAGTGGCACATCATTATTACCCAAAGTCCATAGTTTGCATTAGGGTTCACTCTCAGTGTTGTATACTCTATTGGTCTGGACAAATGTATGATGACATGTAAGGCATTACACAGGCTAGTTTCACTGCTCTAAAATAAAATATTTGTGCCCTGCCCCTTCATTCCTCTCTCTCCAAACTCCTGGCATCCACTTATTTTTTACTGTCTCCATTATTTTGTCTTTCTCTAGAATGTCACATAGTTGGACTCATACAGTATGTAGTCTTTTCAGATTGATTTCTTTTTAAATATCTATTTAAAGTTTCTCTGTGTCTTTTCATAGCTTGATAGTTTCTTTTTAAGTGCTTAATAATATTCCATTGTCTGGATATATCAGTTTAGTTATGCATTCACCTATTGAATGGCATTTTAGTTGCTTTTAAGTTTTGGCCAACCTAAATAAACCTGTTACACACATCTGTGTGCAGGTTTTTGTGTGCAAATACATCTTCAACTCCTTTGTGCAAATATCAAGGAACACAATTACTGAATTGTATGGAAAGAGTATGTTTAACTTTGTAAGAAACTCAAACTGCTCTCCAAAGTGGTTGTACCACTTTGCATTCCCGCCAGCAATGAATGAGAGTTCCTGTTGCTCCATATCCTGACCTACATTTGGGGTTGTCAGTGTTCTGGAATTCTGGACTTTCTAATAGGCGTAGAGTGGTATCTCATTGCTGTTGTAATTTGCAATCCCTAGTGACTTATGATGTAGAGCATATTTGCATATGTATATCGGCTATTTGTATATTGTTTTTGGTAATGTGTGTGTTAAGGTTATGGCCTATTTTTAAATAAGGTTATTTGTTTTCTTCCTATGAGCTTTAAGAGTTCTTTGTATATGTTTGATAACAGCTCTTTATCAGATATATCTTTTATAAATATTTACTCCTAATCTGTAGTTTGTCTTTTCAGTCTCTTGACAGTATCTTTTGAAAAGCAGAAAATTTTAGTTTAATGAAGTTTATCTTATTTATTCTTTTTTTAATGAATAATACCTTTGTCATTGTATCTAAAAAGTTATCACCAAATCCAAATCTAGATCTTCTCTGATTTTATCTTCCAGGAGTTTTATAGTTTTGCACTTTTAATTAGATCTGTCACCTATTTTGAGTCAATTTTTGTGAGGTGTCGGGTCTGTGTCTAGATTAATTATTTTGCATGTGCATGGTCAGTTGTCCCACCACCATTAGTTCAAAAGACCATCTTTGCTCCATTTTATTGTCTTTGCTCCCTTGCCAAAGATCAGTTGATTATATTTATGTAATATACCTACTATTTTTGATTTGCTTTTCCCAACCAAAACATATCAAGAATATCTTCCTGGGTAATTATTTTATTGAGTATATGATGATCCATAATTTGTATCATAATTTATTGAATCAGTTCCATCCTGAGAGAAACTTACAGAGTTGTTTAATTATACTAGAGAAAATCCTCATGCATATTTATTAATTTAACCTATACAATTATCTCCTCTGGTTAAATTTCTAAAAGTGAAGTTGTTAGGCCAAACTTATCTAATTTAAGATTTTATACACACTCCCACACTGCCCTCCAGAAATCTTCTATAGAACTGCATTTTTGCCAAAAAGTCTTAAATGTTTCAGTGATTCCTTCAATCACATAAACATCCATTAACTTCATGAATGAAAAATGATATATATTTGTTTCCCATTTTTCTATTAGTAAAAATAATTGCCTTTTCCACATGTTTTCATTTCTTCTTTTTTATTCTCCTTTTTATTTCTCCTTTTTTTGAACTGCCTGTTATTATTTTTTTTTACCTGTTTTTCTGTTGGATTGGTTGATTTCATTTCATTGACTTGCTAGAACTCTTTGTATATCAAGTGTATTAACTCTTTCTTGTATATATCCAAATTTGCATTCTGTTTTTGCATTTACTTTAAAAGCTAATTTTATGATTAGAAATTTTACATTGTTATGTAACCAAACGTATCAAAATTATACTATGGATTGTGAATTTCTCATACTTATTAGAAAGCCTTCTTGTTATAAAATTATTCACCCATATTTTTCTAGTATTTTATAGTTTCCTTCTCTTTTTCCTTCCGTTTTTTTCCTACACATTTAAATCTTTGATTCATCTGGAAATTATTTTCCCATAAGAGATTCAACTTTCTTTTTCCCAAATGTCTAGCTAGTTATCCCAGTGTTATTTACTGAAAATTTAATTCATCTTCCTACCAATTTGAAATGACATCTTTATAATATACTTAACTTCCACATATCCTTGGATCTATTTCTGGCTCCTTTATTCTGTTTCAATTTAGATTTTTTTTTCTGTGCCCCTGTGGAAGTTCTGTTTCAGATATTGTCGTTTATAGGTTTCAATATATAGTGGGAAGTATGCTTATAGTTCCTTCAAAAAAATTCTTTCTAGGCTTTTTCAGAGAGCTTTTGGAAATTAATTTTTCAATAATTTACAAATTCCTAAAGAAATCTTGCTTCAATTTTGAATTAAAATGTATAGACATCATAGATTATTTTTGGAAAAGTGAACAGTTGAAATCTTAAGATTGAGATTAAATTAATAATGAGATTTTGTAATCAAGAACATGACATTTATTAAATTACATTTCATATCCTTTAGATTTAAATTTTTTAAAAAATCAGGAATAGGTCTGGATTAATCAAATCCTTCTCAATATTTACTATGATTTGATTGACTGGGAGATATTTAGTGGGTTTCTTAATATTGAATTTGATACATTCCTGGAGTTAAACTCACTTGGTTATCTATTATTCTTTTAATATACTGCTAAATTATTTTTGCTAAAATATCATTAGAACTTAGAGAAGGAGAGAGGTAGAGAGAGAGCGAGAAAATCTGTTAGATGTTACTATCACACATATACTGATGTCATAAAATAATTTTTTATTTTGTATTGCTCTGGAAAAAATTTAAATCACATTGGAGTAATTTGCTTCTTGGAAGAAAAAAAGTTACCAAAGACACCTTCTGTAGCTGAAGTTTTTTGACCATATGCACAATTTATTTCACAATTTTTACTTTATTTTTTCTTAAAAAAATTAAACTTTAAAAGTTATTAATTAATGTAAGTTGTGCAGCATATTTTCTTCAGATGATTTTCTCATCATCTGTAGTCATTCCCCATTTTCATTGCATATTTTATTCTTTTTTTTCTTTTTGTTCTCATATATTTTTTTATTGGTAAATGATGTATCTATTTAATTGTGCTTGATTCCCTCAACCTATGGAAATAAGTGTTAAATTCATTTAAAATTTCTATCATTTTTCTCTTCCTGGAATTTTGTCTCTTATTTTAAAAGATTCCTTTTGTTTTTCTAAAGTTTATTATGTTTCCATTTTTTTTTTAGCTTAACAAGTGGTAGCTTATTCACTTATTTTCACTCTTTTTTAGTAATGTATAAAGCTTAAAATTTTTCTCTCACTGCTTTTTTCAGATATTCTGTAATTGTGATTTTTATTATTTATTTCGCCCAAGTATTGCTTAATACAAAAGTTTTGTTTTGTTTCTAATTTTCTTATTTGTTTCCAGCATTGAATGCATTTTGGTCAGAGAATGTTGCCTATAGTATCTTTACTTTTGAGAAGTTAATCTTTCTATTTAAAAAACCATTATACATATGATATCAGTACTTGAAAAATATGCATTTTTCTTTCTAAAGTTTGATATTTGACATATGAATATTCACTACTTACTCTTACAAACACTGTTATTCAACTCTTCTGTATTCTTGGCTGTTATGTCCTTTTGATTCATAAAAAGCTGAAAGCACGGTATTACCTTTCACTATAATCGTGTTCTTGTAAATATAACCTTTATCATCTGTTATTTATATTTTACCCATAGCAATTTGATAAGGAATTATAATAATTATAACTTCTTTGTAGATTTTAACCTGAATCATTAGGTGACTTAAGATTTTCAGCTTGCTTTCAACTCTAATATTAGTATATAGCTTCCTGCCACCATTTTGTTTATTTAATAGATTATGTTATTTATTTTTATTCTCCAGCCAGTATCTTAGGTCTTTTGCCAAACCAACTTTTTCTCTACTTTTATCATGTTGTGTTTCCTTTTTTGCCATCTTCTTTGATATTTAAAAAAACTGCAGACTATTTTAAGTTCAAATTGTACACTGCAAAATATAACTGCATATGTTTAAACCAATGGTTCTTTCTAAAAATGTAAACCATATTGTGTATATTTAAGTTATACAGTAGATGGTTATGAGCAACATACAGATAGTAAAAAGGTTACTATTGTGAAGCAAATTAACATATCCATCATGTCATCTTTGTTTTTTTCTGTGTCAAGGGCAGCTCAAATGTATTCATTTAGCATAAATCCCATGTACAATACAATTTTATTACCTATAGTCCTCATGCTGAACATTACACCTCTAGACCAGTTGATCCTATGCGTCTGCTACTTTATATCCTCTGATCTACATCTTCCTATTTCTTCTTGCTTTCCTGCCCCTGGTAACCATTGTTTTGTTCTCTATTTCTGTATATTTGATTTTTTGTTGTTGTTTAGATTGCACATATACATGAGATAATGCAGTATATTTATTTCTATTTCTGGCTAATTTCACTAAGAAGAATATTCTTTAATCTCATTCATGTTGTGACAAATGGCAAAAACTTGTTCTATTTTAGGGCTGAATAATATTCCGTTATGTATATGTACCACAGTTTCTTTATTCATTCATCAATCAACGCGCACTTAGGTTATTTCTATATCTTGGCAATTTTGAATAATTCTGCAATGAATATAGAAATGCATATATCTTTGCAAAATTGTGATTTTTTTCCCTTTTCCTTTGGGAATATGCCCAGAAGAGGGATTGCTGGGTCATATGGGAGTTCTGTGTTTCATTTCTTTAGAAACCGCCATACTGTTTTCCACAATGGTTATACTGATCTACATTTCCACCTACAGTGTATAAGAGTTAAACTTTCTCCAGATCTCACCAACATTTGCTGTTTTTGACTTTTTTATAATAGGCATTGTAATGGGTATGAAGTGGTATCTCATAGTGATTTTGATTTGCATTTCTCTGATGATTAGTGATGCTGAGTACCTTTTAATGTATTTGTTGACCATTTTTTATGTCTTCTTTGGAAAAATGTCTATTCAGGTCTTTTGCCCATTTTAAAATCTTTTTTTAATTTTTGGAAGAGTTTTAAAAGTATCGGTGTTAATTCTTCCTTGAATAAGAGTTTTAAAAGTATCGGTGTTAATTCTTCCTTCAACTGTGAAGCCATCTGGTCCTGAAATTTTTGTGGGGAGGTAGGTTTTTGTTACTCGTTCCATTTATTTATTTGTTATTGGTCTATTCAGGCTTTCTATTTCCTTCTGACTTAATCTTAGCAGGTTGTATTTTTCTAGGAATTTATCCATTTCCTCTATGTTATCCAATTTGTTGTCATGTAATTGCTCATACTAGTCACTTATGACCTTTTTAATTTCTGAAGTGTCTTCTGTAATTTCTTAACTTACTTTTTTATTTTATTCATTTGAATGTTTTTTTCTTACTTTTTTTTCCACAAGAAAACCTCTTATTTTTATTGATTCTCTTTTTGGTTTTCCATTCTCAATTTGATTAATTTCTGTTCTGATTTTTATTATTTCCTTTCTTCTGCTAATTTTGTCTTCAGTTTATTGTTTGTGTAGCTTCTTTAGACATAATGTTAGACTATTTGGAATCTTCTTTTTTTAAAAGTGGCATTTATTATTATAAAGTTACGTCTTAGAGTTGCTTTTGCTATATCCTATAAGTTTGGGTGTCTTGTGTTTCCATTGTTTGTCTCAATACATTTTTCAATTTCCCCTTTGCATTCTTCTTTGGCTTATTGGTAGTTCAGGAGCATGTGGTTTAATTTCATATATTTGTGAATTTTCAAGCTGCTTCTTATGATTGATTTTTAGTTTCACGCCATTGTTGTCTGAAACAATGCTAGATATGATGTCAATCTTCTTAAATTTAAGACTTGTTTTGTGGCCTAACATATGGTTTATCCTGGAAAATGTTCCATGTGCTCTAGATAAAAATGTTTATTCTGTTGCTGTTGGATGGAATATTCTGTATATGTCTGTTAGGTCCATGTTGTCAAAAGTACAATTCAAATCCAGTATTTCCATATTCATTTTCTGTCTGGTTGATCTATCTATTGTTAAAAATGGGATATTGCCAGTTTCCTACTTATTATTGAAGTCTCCTTCTATTTATTTCTCCCTTTATGTGTATTAATATTTGCTTTAAGTATTCAGGTGCTCCAGTGTTGAGTACATACATGTTTACAATGGTTTTGTCTTCTTCATGAATTGACCCCTTTAAATAAATGACCTTCATTGTCCCTTGTGACAGTTTTTAACTTGAAGTCAATATCATCAGATATAAGCATAGCCACCCCTGCTCTCTTTTAAACTATTTGCATGAAATATCTTCTTACATTTTTTCACCATCAGCCTATGTGTGTCCTTAAAGCTTAAGTGGAGGCTGGGTGTGGTGGCTCATACCTGTAATCCCAGAACTTTGGAAGGTTAAAGCAGGAGAATTGCTTGAGTCCAGGAGTTTGAGACCAGCCTCAGTAACATAGTGAGATCTTGCTTCTAAAAAAAATAAACAATAAAATAAATATAAATAAATGAATTAGCAGGACATGGTGGCATATGTCTGTACTCCTAACTACTTGGAAGACTGAGGCAGAAGGTTCAGCTGAGCCCAGGAGGTTGAGGCTGTGGTGAGTTGTGATCATGCCACTGCACTCTAGCCTGGGCAGCAGAGTACAACACTGACTCACAAACAAACAAAAACAAAACAAAAAAGCATAGCTGGGCCTCTAGTAGGCAGCACATAATTGGATTTGGGGGTTTTTAAAAATCTATTCAGTCACTGTATGTCTTTGGATTTGAAATTTAATTCATTTATAGTCAAGGTTTACTATTAATAGGTATGAACTTCCTATTGCCATTTTGTTATTTGTTTTCTTGTCATTTTGTAACTTCTTTGTTTCTTTCTTTTTCTCCTGTTTTCTGCCTTCATGATCTGATAATTTTCTGTAGTGATAAACTTTCTTTTCTCATTGTTATTTGTATATCTGCCTCAGTTTTTTGTTTTGAGGTTGCTTTGAGGCTTACATCAAACATCTTGTAGTTACAATCTGCTATTTTAAGCTAATAGCAACTTCCTCCTTCACCTCTGAAGAACACATTTGCTAGGTATAGTATTCTTGGGCACAGGTGCTTGGAGCAGCTGTGGAGCTGGGTTCCTAGACCCAGGGTCTTGCAAAACTACTATAGCACCTGGGACTTAAGGTGCAGGTTCACACTCCAAGGCATGAGTGGATGCAGTTCTCCCACAAAGCTGGGGGTCGTTGCTCTGAGGCATACCCCAGCAGATTGGGTTCAAGGGGCTGATATGTAGCTGTAGTTCTGATCTTTCCAGAAGGACACAGTACTGGCATTGCTCTGGGGAAGAAAGTGTACTCTGCAGGCAATCTGGGACCTGGAACCAAGAGGGCACTGTGGCACATCAGGTTCTGGGGAGTTAGGGGCACATGGTGGTGACTATGGACCCTGAGATGGTGAAACAAGGCAGTAGTCCAGGCTCTGTGAGGCCAGACCCAGGAATGGCAAGATGCTGTGGTGGGGCTTGTGGGGGGTGAGGGGAGAAGGTAAGGGAATAGTACAGCAGTGACTCCTTGCTCCAGAGAGCTGGAGGGCCTCAGCAGCTTAGTTTGGGCAGTGCTAGTCCAATTTCAGGTAGGTGGAGTGCTGTGGGGGTTTGGCCTGGAAGGCAGGATGGCACAGCTCAACCAAAGCTCTGATTCCTTGGGACATGAGATAGTACATCTGCTTGGTTCCAGAAAGCGTGGCTACACAGGTCAGTGGAGCCTCCAGATCCCTGGGTGTGGGGTGCCATATTAGTTGTGGTGCTGGAGGTGCAGCTGCTCTGGTGTGCTGGAGACTCAGATCCCCTGCAGGGTGAGGTGCTGCTTCCCCTGTGAGATGTGGGCTGGAAGAAGCAATTCGCTAATGTGCTAGAAACCTGAAGATCCTGAGGCCCAGTATGCTACCTCAGCTGCAGTACCCTGGGTGCCAATGCTTTAGTAGTTTGAGACTACAGGTCCCCGAGGGCAGGGCACCACTTCAGCTTGGCCCTTAAGGGAAGAGTGCACCCGTGACTGGGCCTGGGTAGGGAATGAAGTGAGTCTGCAGTCATTTGGACTTCAGGGTTAGAGCACATCAGACGGTCACAGCAGTAGCTTGGCTTGGTGGGTGGACATGGTGCCTTAGGGATGGAGGGATGCAATGGCCACTCACCTCAGAGCAGAACACACTCTAGCAATAGCTCCAGTTTCAAGATGGTGCAGAGCAACAGCAGCACTGGCCATGAGGGCGGGCACGTGTCTGCGCCTTCTCTGGGGGTAGCTCAGGGTATGGACTCTGGGGAGCTCTCTTAGCTGGGCTCATAGTGAGAACTGCAGGAGTCTCCAGGAGCAGAACTGCAGGTGTCTGCAGTGGTGTTGGGTGTTGCTGAGTTCCTCTTGCTAATCTTTTCCTTACAAGGAGAGGTCCCTCCTGGTTCCTAGGCATCCCAATATGGGGGACGGGGTGATGAAAACACCTTTGTCTGGGTTTCTGTGCTCTACAGAATTTCCACTGCTTTGTTTTTTTCCTGTTCTCTGGTGCTCTTTATTATTTTGATTAAAATGTAATCATTTATTTGTTATTTGGAGTTTTTTTAGGCAGGAGAAGCAGAGTGCTAGGAGCTTCTAGCTGACCATCTTACTGACATCCCCTATGGTTCTATATCAATTTTGATTTGAGATATAGCTATTTCTCCTCACTTCGAAAAGTTAGAAAATAAATGTTAATGTTGTCAATCATAGTTTTCATTCCTAAGTGCAGATTTTCATCTCCCTTGTTTCAAACCTAAAAGACTGATACCCAAACTTTTTTGCTATTTTGTGCCATGACTGTACCCCTAAGTTGGTGGTCTAAGGAAGTATCTATCACACTGCTGAAAATGCAGCCAAGGGACTAGCAAACCCACAATAATGGCTCAAGGATACAAAATGTAAAACTTAATTCTCTAGTAGGCTACTTTATTGCTTTAACTTGCATGATAACAGAGAGACATTATTTCAAAGTTGAAATTGCTAAAACAAAAGATGGACTCCAGCTTTGCTCAACCTCACCTTCAGTGAATTCAGCCACTGCATTGTAGTTTGCAATCCTCCTCATTAAAATGCAAAAGAGGGAATAAATGGAGTCAGTCTAATTCCCACACAAACAATAGGAAAGCAAATCCTCCGGAGGCTGATGCTCCATTCCACGTTAACAGTGGCAACCTGTCTTTTATTGATTAAGCAATCATGTAGTTTGATTTTTTTCTTATTTTTTTGAATTATAATATCCCTATGGCATTCTATTAAAAATTAGCCATGGCAAGGGAGTAAGGAAGGAGAATAGGAATGAAGCATATTTTCCCACTCACCCCAATTGTAGCCAACTGGCAGAAAATAGCAAACATGTCAGCATATCACCCTGCTCTGACTCTGAAGGAAAGTAATAGCCTCCATTCCCAATTCCCATCTAGTCCCCAAGCACCAGAATGAATTCTGAGGATCACAACATCTTCTCTTCAGGTTTGCCTTCCTGGTTGTGTGTGTGTGTGTGTGTGTGTGTGTGTGTGTGTGTGTGTGTATACTCTCATGCACACATAGTCTCCGGCATGCACAGAGATTGCTGGACATGAAGCAGCAATCCTTCCTCTGTTTCAATCCTTCCTCTAACATTTGCTCATCAATCCCTCTCTCTTCTTACAATGAATTTTGAAAAGTGAGCCTTTGCAGGCCCTGTGCCTGCTTTAATTAACCAAAATCTAAGGGATTTCTCTGGGTGGTGTGGTGACGACGAGGTTTGCCTGGCAACAGAGTGGTTTAGGAACAATACAATGAGTTTTCTCTCTGCTTTGGAAACCGAAAGCATTGTTTTTCTTTCTTTTTTTTCTGTTACTGTTAAATTTTATTAACAATATATAAAGTATTCAAAATCTTTTGGATCTGATTATAATTTTGGTCCAGAAAATGTGTAATCCCTAATGAAGAATATATTAAAAGAGCCAACTCCTTTCCAAAACTGTATTAATCAGATGTTAGTATATGAATAGCTTATGGCTTGGCTAGAAAACTTGTACTTTCACCCAGTGTTTTGGGGGTCTTTTTGTTTTTTACTTAAGTCATACACTTAAAGAGTAATGTGTTTCCTTTATCACTCAAGGTCCTTGAAAGAAACAACTGGCACATTCAAGTTGAATAATTTGAGGACTATTTTAAAAAGAGACCATTTACAAAGGTTTAGGCAGGATGTAGAGAACCACAAGGGATAGTGCAGTACTCGGGGTAAGTAACATTAGGGAACCACTTCCACCTTAGGCCTGTGGGGACAAGGGGAGGAAATTGCTACTGAAACAGGGAGAAAGAGAGAAGTGGGTGAAGAGGGCCCCTCGTAAGAACTGGGATCCTCATTTAAGGTACCTGTCCAGCCCACAGCAACCAGCAGAGGAAATGAGGGAAACAAATGTCCAGACCTCTCTCTTCTTTCTCTGAGCCTCCTACTCTGGTGCTCCTATCGGCCAACCCTACTGAATCTCGCAGGGCAAAAGATCCCAATGATACTGTGTTTAATTCATCCTCATATGCAGAGCATGGTGGAAAGAATGAATGAAGCAACTGGAAGAGATCTAGTACATTTCTATTAAAATCAACAATATTTGTTCAACAACTGTGTTTGAGAAATTTCTCATTTCCAAAATTTCATCGTTCACCTGAATTGAAATCCAAGGAGAATTTATTTCTCTGCAGAAACCGAGGCTCCAGACTGCAAGGGACTGCTATAGTGAAGTGTAAATAATTTGAAATTTGCTATCATAAGATGCATATTGCAATATTGGCTTCGTCATATATGAGGTATATAACGTTGATGAGACACTTCTGTCCCTCATACTCAGTAGTATCTATCAGAATGGTGATGATAGTCATTTTTTAAACTTTTGTCACACAATTGTTGCAAGTACAAAATTTCCTAGTGTATATAAAAATACACTATTAATTATAACAAACTTGAATGCTTTGCAAAAATTTCTCTGACTCTATGGTATTTTCAACTTCTTTACAAGTCAAACTTTCTTCCTACAAAAGGAGATACTATTCTCAAAGTTGTTTGGTCATCTAACAGTTTACAAATCTGTATTTTGTGGAAGTAAATGAGTGCTCAGAGTGTATACAAAGACGTTCCCCAGGGAACTTTCAGTTTCCTTCATCACATCAAGTACATCTTATAAATAATGTCATATAGAGAGAGACTGCTTCTCTCATTAATTACACACAGTTACCTTCAGAGGGAGGGTCTGACTGCCAAGTGTACTGCTGATCTGGTTTAGCTGGGGAAGCAAAGAGATGATGCAACAGGCATTGCATTAAAGACCTTGGGGTATTGCCTTCCAGATTCTCTCTCTCTCTCTCTCTCTGGATCTCTGAGCTGGTTCTCAGAAGCACAACAGAGAGACAAAAAATATGTATGATCATTTAAATAATTTGGGAAAATAATATGCTTAAACCAACAGATATGCATTTGTAAAAAGAACATTTTCTCAAACACATAAGGTCAATTCACAATAGTAGATCACATATTCAGCTAAAAATAGAATCTTAGTAAACTCAAAAAATCAGAAAGCATAATGTCACACCTTCAAAGCAAAATGCAATAGAATAAACTTTTTAAAATTCTGAAGGATAGATAAAAAGAAAGAAACCAAGACAGGAAAGTCAATTCACTTGAAAACTTAAAAACATATATATTGATAGTAATTTTTTAAAAATCTGTATTTAAAACTACACAGTAAAGTATAAATTAAATTTAAATAAACTAAATAACGTAAGCTGCAGAAAGAATGAAAAAGCATACCTCAAAAATGTAGGATAGAATTAAAAGGATAGAAATATAAATTAATTAAATAGAAAATAAAGCACAATAGGATATATAAGTCAAAACTTGCCTCTTTGAAAATGCCAATAAAATAAAACTTTGGCAACCTGATGAAGAGTCAAAAACACTAAAATGATAAAGTCAAAACTAGAAATTCAGGAATTTCTAAAACAATAAGATAACATTTTTACACAAAATAATTTTAAAAATAAAAATGATTGACTTTCCTAGAAAAGTATAATAATGAGATTGCATCAAGAAATTAAAAACAAACAAAAACAGAATAAACCAGCAACATAGACAAAATGGAAAATACACTAGAAAGCCAGATCCAGAATGTTTTATGAGTGGATTCTGCAAAATCGGATTAGGATATTAAAGAAGAGAACACAATAGGCCTCTTATAAAACAAGGTGAAAAAAACCCTGAATAAAATACTAACACCTTTAAAGAAGACCTTCACTAAAAGAATAACATACATCTTGATCAAAAAAGATTTAACATATTATTGCTAAATATTGAAAAATTAATAAACAAATAGGACAGTGGAGCAGTATAGAGCATCCAGAAATGTGTGTGTGTGTGTAACTCGATGTGGTTTATACTGAAGGAAGCCATTTCAAATCAGCAAGAATATGACGGAATGTGCATAAAGTGGTGTCAGAACAATTGGCTAGCCATTTTTTAAAGTTTAATTCTGCAATTTAATATAGTAAAGATCATCTGTCCAAAGATGGACTTGTCGCCCAAGCTTTATAGATAATAAAGATGATATTTCTATTTTCAAAAAAGTTAGATTCCTACTTTATAAAATATTTTTAAAAATTTTATTTTATCGTGATGAGAACAGTTAACAAGAGATCTACTGTTTTAAATTTTTAGGTGTACAATGCAGTACTGTTTACTCTGGGTACAATGTTATACAGCAGATCTCTAGAACTTCTGTATCTTTCTTAACTGAAACTTTATGCCCACATATTAGTAACTCTTCATTGCTCTCCCCACCCCACCCCTCCCAGCCCTTGACAACCACCATTTTGCTCTTTGATTCTATGAATTTGACTATTTTAAATACCTCATGTAAGTGGAACTTAGCAGCACAGCAGGTCCTCAAATAATGTCATTTTATTCAACGTTGTTTTGTTAGAGCATTAATGAGAAAAAGAAAATGGATTCCCTGTCTGTGCGATGCTTGCATGCTCTTCCCAGGTCTGTGTGTTTTCTCTGGGTACTCCGGTTTCCTCCGGAGTGCATGTGAGGTTAACTGGTGTGTCTAAGTGGTCCCTGTGTGAGTGTGGATGCGGGTGTGAGGGCCCCTTGTGATGGGATGGTGTCCTGGCCAAGACTAGTTCCCACATTGCACCCTGAGCTGCTGGGATAGGTTCCAACCACTGAAGACACTGAATAGAATAAGCAGGAAAATGAATGAATACACACTATTGTAAGGTAAAAATTCAGAAAGTCTATAAATGCACAATAAACAATGTAGTATTAAAGCGTTCGGCAAGCCTAGCATATTTGTGATTCGTTGTTTTTGAACTGTGTGCTGTAGGAGGTACTCCTTATAATGCTCAATTTGATTTAACTCTCTGCCACTATGACTGTCGTCACTCACTGCCTCACCAAAAATTGGGTACATAATTATCCTACTTGTTTGTATTAATCTTCCTTAAGTGTATGTCTGACTCACATTTATTTGAATGTTTAATATTAGACATGTTTTGATTTTTGTTTAGAAGTTTGGCGATGCTTTTGTAACCATAAATATGCCATACAAGCTTAACTCTTGTTTCTGTCAATTGGCCTATGGTAAAATTGGTTATATTAAACATTGTTTCACGTAAAATTACAGTTTCCAAGAACCTATCAATGATGTTAAGTGAAAACTTACTGTATTTGCCTTTCTGTAATTGACTTATTTCAATCAAACATAATGCCCTCAAGGTTAATCCATGCTATTTATTGCATATTGCAAAATTTCCTTCTTTTTAAAAGCTAAGTCTGTTGTATGTATCTAGAATGGTTTTTTTTTTATTTTACTTTTTAATTTTGAAGATGTGGGGTACAATTCAGGGTTAGGTATACAAATGTTCATTATACAGTTACCCTTGTTGATGAGATGTGTTCCCCCCCTCCCTCCGGTAGATTCCCACTACTGCCAAACCTGCTTTCCCGCCCCCCTCCCGGCAGTTTCCCACTACTGTCGATCCTTTTCTTATAGTATTATGATAATTATTTAAGGTCTGTTAATGACTGAGAACATGTGATACTCTGTTCTTTGTTTCTGTGAATGATCACTCAGTATTATAGACTCTAAGTCCATCCAAGTTGCTGTGAAGTTCATGATTTTGTTCTTCTTTATGGCTGCATAATATTCCATCATGTAGAATGTTTTTAATCCATTCATCTATTCAAAGACATTTAGGTACTTTCCATATCCTGGCCACTATTAATAATGCATGCAGTGAACATGGGCGTGCTCACATCTCTTTGAGATTCTGATCTTAATCTTTTGGATAAATGCCTGGAAGCGGGATTGCTGGATCATGTAGTACTTTTATTATTACTTTTCTGAGAAACCTCCATACTGTTTTCCATAACAACTGCACCGCACTAATTTGGCATTCCCACCAATCATGTGCAAGGATTCCAGTTCTTCACAACCTTGCCAACACTTGTCTTTTTTTTTTTTTATAATAGCCATCCTGATAAGTGTGAGGTGATACTCATTGTGGTTTAATTTGCATTTCCCTGATGATTAATGATGCTGAGAATTTTTTGTATATCTGTTGGCCATTTTTGTGTCTTCTCTAGAGAATTGTCTGTGTAGTCTATGTATCCATTTTTATGCCAGTATCATACTATTTTGAATACTGTAGCTTTGGAATACATTTTCAAATCAGAAAGTGTGATGACTCCAGGTTTGTTTTTCTCAAGATTGATTTGTCTATTTTTTGTCTTCTGTGGTTTCATATGAATTATATAACTTTTTTTCTGTAAAAATGCCATTGGCATTTTGATAGAGGCAGCATTGAATTCATATACCATTTTGGGTAGTGTGGACATTTTAACAATATTAAGTTTCCAATTTATGAATATGGAATCGTTTTCTTTTTTGTGTGTGTCTTTCTTTCATCAATGTTTTATAGTTTTCGGTATACAACTCTTTCGCCTCCTTAGTTTATTTTTTTATTTTATTTTACTTTATTTTTTATTTTAAAGATGTGGGGTATAATTTAGTATCAGGTAGATAAGTGGTCATTGTACAGGTAAAGTTTGGGTCTCCCTTTAGTCCCTACTTAGCTTGATTTGAGATCAAAGTATTATATTTTTTATGTTATTATGAGTGGTATTGTTTTCCTCACGTACTTCTCAGATAATTTGTTGTTAGTGTACAGAAACACAACTGATTTTTGTATGTTGATCTTGTATTCTGCAACTTTACTGAATTTGTTTATTCTAATAGCTTTTTATGAAGTATTTAAGGTTATCTATATGTAAGAATATGTTATCTGCAAATAGGAACAATTTTATTTCTTTCCAATTTGGATGCCCTTTTTTTCCCCTTCCTAACTGTTCTGGCTAGAACTTCCAGTACTATATAGAGTAAAAGTGGCAGGAGCGGGCATTCTTACCTTGATCTTAGAGTAAAAGCTTTTAGTTTTTCACTGTTGAGTATGATGTTAACTGAGGGCTTGTCATATATGGCCTGTATTTTGCTGAGTTCTTTTATTTTTCCTCTATTCCTATTTTGTTGACAGTTTTCATCATTAAAGCGTACTGAATTTTGCTTAACATTTTTCCTGTTTCTGTTGAGATGATCATGTGATTTGTATCCTTCATTCTGATAATGTGGTATACCACATGAATTGATTTTCATATGTTGAACCATTCTTGCATTTGAGGGATAAGATTCATTTATTTGTGAGGTATTACTCTTTTAATGTGCCATTGGATTATGTTTGCTAGTGTGCTGTTGGGGATTTTTCCTTTTCTATTCACCAGGAATATTGGCCTGACACTTCCTTCTTTTGTGGTGTCTTTGTCTAGCTTTAGTATCATGGTAATGCTGGTCTCATAAAATGAATTTAGAAACATTTTCTCCTCTTCCATTCTTTGAAGGAATTTGAGAAAAATTAACATGAATTCTTCCTTAAATATCATGGTAGAATTCACCAGTGAATCTATCTGGCCCAGAGTTTTTTCTTGATGGGAGGTTTTTGATTATTAATTGAATCTTTATGCTAGTTTTAGTTCTGTTTAGACTATTTCTTCATAAATTAGTTTTGGGGTTGTAGGTTTCTAGGAACTCATCCATTTCTTCTAGATTATCCACTTTGTTGGGATATAATTGTTTATAGTATTCTCTTACAATCCTTTTTATTGCCGTGACATCAAATGTATTGTTTCCTCTTTCATTTCTCCTTTTATGTATTGAGTCTTCTCCCCATAGGTAGTTTAAGGTTTGCAAATATTATTTATCTTTTCGAAAGTCAACTCTTAGGTTTGCTGATTTTTTTCTATTGTTCTTCGATTTCATTTATTTCTGGTCTAATTTTTGTTATTTCTTTCCATCTGCTAACTTCAGTCTTAGTTTGTTCTTCTAGTTCCAGCTCCTTAAAATGTAAAGTTAGCTTGTTTATTTGAAATATGCTTTTAATGCCTAAGTTTTAGTATTTTGTGTTTTTCTTCTATTTGCCTGAAGGTATTTACTGATTTATTTTTTGTTTCTTCTGTGACTCAATGATTGTTCAAGTGTGTGCAGTTTAATTTCTAAATATTTGTGAATATCTGTTTTCTTTCTGTTATTGATTTCTACTTTCATTCCATTGTGGTATTATTTTAATCTTCTTAAATTTGTTAAGCATAACACACTTGGTATTATTTTAATCTTCTTAATTTGTTAAGCATTATCTTGTGAACTAACACATGCTCTATGCTGCAGAAAGTTCTGTGTATGATTGAGAAAAATGTGTGTTCTGGTGCTGCTGTGTGGATTCTTCTCTACACATCAGTTAGGTCCATTTGGTTGATAGTGTTGTTCAAGTCCTCTGTTTATTGATCTTCTGTATGGATGATCTTTCTATTATTGAAAGTGAGGGATTAAAGTCTTCTACTAATATTGTATTGCTGTCTATTTCTTCCTTTACTGTGTCAATATCTGTTTTTGTATACCTAGGTGCTGTCATGTGCATATATATTTATAATTACAATCTTCCTGGTGGTCTTCCTGGTGGATTGATCCTTCTATTATTATATAATGTCTTTATCTATCTCTTGTGACAATGTTTTACTTAAGGTCTATTTTGGCTGATCTAACTACAGCCATCTCTGCTCTCTTTGTTCAATATTTGCATAGAATATCTTTTACCATTTTATCACTTTCTGCCCATATGTGTCCTTAAATCTAAAGTGGGTTTCCTGTAGATAAGATATAGTTGGATTTAAAAAAGAATTCATTCATTTGTTCTATGTATCTGGATTGGGAAGTTTGTTTCATTTACATTCAATGTAATTGTTAACAGGAAAGTATTTACTATAGCCATTTGATTAATGGCTTTATGATTGTCTTATAGTTCTTTTGTCTTTTCCTCTCTTATCTTCCTTTGTGCTTTATTAGTTTTTTTGTATTGTTATATCTTGGTTTTTTTCGTCTTTTTCTTTCATGTAACTTCTATTCATTTATATTGCTTTTGGTGGTAACCTTGGGGCTTATATAAAATATCTTGTAGTTATAACAATCTATTTTAAGCTGACAACAACCTACATTTAATAACATATAAAGCTGATCAATACATCAAATTCATCAATAGAATAAAATGAAATCTAGAAATAAATTTAGGAGTGTGTGTGTATACACATACATACATATATATATACATATAAATATAAGTGTGTATACATAAAATTTTGGTTTATATTTAAAAGTGACACTTCAAATCAGTAGAAAAATTATTGAGTATATAATGAGTAGTGCTTGGACCATTAATCATCTATTTAAAATTTAAAAAGTTAAAGTTAAGTATCTATGTCACCCCATGACAAAAATAAAAAGGAATTTTGAGAGGGGGATAGGTACCTACTAGTTTAATGGGTAGAGTTTTAGTTCTGCAAGATGAAAATGTTCTGGAGAGTGGTTGCACAACAATGTGAAAATATATGACACTACGGAACAGTACACTTAAAAATGGTTGAGATAATAAATTTTATGTTAAATGTATTTAACCACAGCTAAAAATTTTGACAAATGAATCTTATTTGGACTAATAAATAAACTTAAGATAAAATAAACAAGCAAAACCAAAGAACTTCTAAAGTGCTGAAAGAAATAGATAAGACTATAGATATTCTAAATATACATATACATTTATTTTTTATTTTGCCTCTCAACTTTGGGATGAAGAAGACCTTATTGGACAAAGCACAAAATTTAGAATTCCTGTTGAAAATACAAAAAAGTTCTTCTACATAAAAATTAAAAACCTCTTAGATGTTTTGGTACTGGCATGGCACATCAGTTCATTACAGCCCATCGCTCCCACTGATTACAGCTAAAACTCTGTAGAAAATACAAACAAAGCAACAACTTGAGGATGCTGGAAGGTAAACTAACATAGCCACATTTGGAAGGGAGCCCAAACTTGGAGAACTGACTGCATGGGGATGTGTTTCTCATTTTTTTCTTTTTTCTCTTGCGACTTTGCCCCCAATGGCGGGCCTTGGCCTTGGTGGACTACAGCAGCAGCAGGACTGTAAAAGGTCAAAACTCCAAGAAAGATCTTGTATTCCTGGCCAGAGGAAGGAGGGAAATACATTTTCAGCAGCTGGAAAGTGAGAAGAGAATTTCAGAGTGGAGAGCTGGAGAGGAGCAAGAAGAGAAGCCAGGGATGATGAAAGAAAATACTGGCAAAACACACACCAGGCAAAAGACTTGTACCCAGTATACATATAGCTTTCTTATATCTCAATTTTAGGGACCAAAGACCTGTAAGAAAATGGGCAATTTGAAGAGTTACTTAACAAAAGAAGGTACACACCTGGCCAATAAGCACATGAAATTGTGCTCAATTTCAACAGTCATCAGGAAAATACAAATTAAACCCACCATGAGCTACAACTAGTACTCATTAGAAGGACGAAAATGAACAAAAACTTTCCATACCAAGTGTTGGCTGGGATGTGAAACAACTGAAACGTTTAAAGTACTATTGACAAGTATATAAAATGGTACAATTATAGTTGAAAGGATAACTACTGACTAAGGAACTCTGTCTGTAGCCGTTTATAGTAAAACCTTTTAAGGAGATGGTATTTGCTCTCTAAATTCTCAGTTTCATTCCTGTTCAAGTCAAGTTTTATTTATTTATTTTTAATCCTTATTATTTCATTTAAACCTTCCTTACCAAAATGACTGATGGCCTCCACAGTGGTGAAATAAGCAGTCAACTCTTAGTCCTCATTTCATCAATGTATCAGCCTAAGGCATACAGGAACACTCCTTCCTAAAAGATTTTCTTCACAAGGCTTTGAAATACCACACTCGTTCAGGAATTGGGTGCCAGTTCCAATTTCCATAAGGGTATGTCCTTCATTTTCTAAGGTTCTTATGCTAATTTTTTGTAGAGGTGCGGTCTCGCTGAGTTGCCCAGGATGGGCTCTAACTACTGGGATCAGGCAATCCTCTCGCCTCTGCCTCCCAAAGTGCTGGGGTAATAGGTGTGAGCCACCGAGCCTGGCCCCTAGCTTAGTTTTGCCCATTCTAGATCTTTACATGAGTAAAATCATGTATATACTCTCATATGCCTGGCTTCTTTTGCCCAACATACATTTTTGAAATTTATCCAGGTTGTTTTTTTCCTTCACTGCTGTAGTATTTCATTGTATGTACCCAACATTATTTGATTATTTTCCTGTTGAAAATACATGAATTATTTCTGCATTTTGGATATTATGATTAAAACTGCAGTAAGCATACTATAACATATTTTAAGTGCACATATGAATCAACATCTGTTGAAATTGGAGTGCATTGTATAATGTTGGAGCACATGATAGATGTATGTGTGACTTTAGTAGAAACTGATGAACAGATATCCAAATGGTTGTACCATTTTATATTTCCAACATTGATGCAGAAGAATTCCAGATGGTCCATGGACTCTACATTTTGCATTGTTAGTCTTTTTAAATTATAGCCATTCTGGTGGCCATAAAGTGATATCTCACTGGAGTTAACAATTACAGTGGTATTGAGCATGCTTTCATGGTTTATTAGCTATATGTATATCTTCCTTTGTGAAGTCTCTTTTGCTATTTGCCCATTTTTTTAAAATTTGGTTTGTCATTTTATTGTTGATTTGTAGTTCTTTATATATTCTATACAAGTCCTTTGTCAGCTATATATGTTTGTTGCAAACATTTCCTACCTATTGTGGTTTTCCTATTCATTTTCTTAATAATATATTTTCATAAGCAGGAATTTTTAAGTTTAACTTATTTATTATTCTTCATTCTTCATTCTTCATTATTATTCTTAGTGCCTTTTTATGTCCTAAGAAATCTTTGCCTACTCTAAGATTGCAAATGTATTCTCCTGTGTTTATTCTAGAAGTATTATTGTTTTCACTTTTATGGTTAGGTCTATGATCTGTCTTAAATTATGTTTGTATATGGAATGGGGATGGGGTTGAGATTCACTTCTTTCCAAAACATTTATATTTCCCCATCGAACTGACTCAACACTTTTGTAGCTTATTTTTTCAATTAAAACACATACAAAGAAATTTTATTTTAGAATTATAATATAGTGACATTGACTTTTTGGGTGATATACAGTCTATCAGTTTAACTCATGTATAGGTTTGTGTAACCACTGCCACAATCAGGATATAGAACAGTTTGATCACCTTAAGAAACTCCCTCATGCTATCTATGTGTCTGTCCTTTTGTTGACACCACACTGTTTAGATAACTGAAGCTTTATAGTAAATCGTACAATCACGTAGTGTGAGTGCTCTAACTTTGTAATTTCCAAAATTGTTTTGGCTATTCCTTTACATTTTTATATACATTTGAGAGTCAGTTTGTCAATATTTTCAAAAAAGGTCCTCTGGGATTTTGATTGGAATTATGTTAAATCTGTAGATCATTTTGGGAAAAACTGACACTTTAAGGTAAGTTTTGCAATCCATGAACATGGAATATCTCTCCATTCATTTAGGTCTTCTTTAATGTCTTTCATAAGCATTTTGCAGTTTTTGACATACAGATCCTATATATGTATTTCATTTTTTGGAGGAGTATTCACATGGCGTTGTTTTAAATTTTTATTTTCTAATTGTATTGCTAATTTATAGAAATATGACTGATTTTGTGTGTTGGCCTTGTGGCCTACAATCTTGATAAACTCATGTGTTAGTTTTAGAAGCTTTTATAACCTTGGAATTTTCAATATAGTCAGTCACTTGCAAACAGAAACAGTTTTATTTCTTCTTTTCTAATCTGTATGTCTTTGATTCTTTTTCCTGCTTTTTGCAACTGGTTAGGATTTCCTATACAATGTTGAAGATAAATGGTGGGAATGAATATCCATGCCTTGGTTTTGTTCTGATGGGGAAAACATCTGTCATTTACCCTGAAGTACAATGTTAGCTTTAGGCTTTTATATGAAGTTGTTCTTTATCAGGTTGAGGATATTTTCTTCTATTTCAGGGTTACTAAGAGTTTTTATCATGAATTGGTGCTGAATTTTATCAGATGCATTTTCCGGATGAATTTTTATGATAGTGTATTTTTAAAATTTTAATTAAGCTAGATTACATTGATTGATTTTTAGATACTGAATCAGCTTTGTATTCTCGCTATAAATCCCACTTGGTTGTGTGTTTTTTTTCCTATTTATTTGGTTGCTATTATTTTGTCGAGAAGTTTTGCTTCTACATTCATTAAGAATATAGTGTGCAGTTTTCTTTTTTTCTTTTTTGAGCTGGAGTCTCACTCTATCACCCAGGCTGGAGTGCAGTGACAAGCTCATGGCCACCCCAGTGTCTACCTGCTGGGCTCAGGCGATCCTTCTGCCTCAGGCTTCCAAATAGCTGGAACTACAGGCATGTGCTACCACGCCTGGCTAATTTTTTAAAAATTTATTGTAGAGATGAGGTCTCGCCAAGTTGCCCAGGCTGGTCTTGAACTCGTGGGCTCAGGCAATCCTCTCACCCAAAGTGCTGGGATTACAGATTTGAGCTACTGCGCTCTGCCAGTGTGCAGTTTTCTATATGCTATTATCTTTGTATGTTTTTGGCATCAGGGTACTACTAGCTTCAAAAAATGAGTAGAGATATGTCCCTTCACTTCTATTTTCTGGGTGGCATTGTGTAGAATTAGTGTTCTTTCTTTCAATATTTTGTAAAATTTGCCAGTAAAGTCACTGACTGTGGAAATTTCTTTCCTGGAAGGTTTTTAAGAGCAGATTCAATTTCTTTAATATTTATAGGATATTTAGACTATATAGTTTACCTTTGGTGAATTTTTTTGTTTGTGATTTTCCAAGAATTGTTCAATTTTATTGAGGTTTTTTGAATTTATATGTATTGTGTTTGTAGTATTTCCTTAGTTTTTAATAGCTGCATGATCTGTAGCGATATCCTCTCTTTCATTCCCAGTATTAATAATTTGTATCTTCTTTCTATTGTCTTTGTCAGTCTTGCTGGAAATACTTTAATTTTTTTGATCATTAAAAAAATCACTTTTGGCCAGGGTCGGTGGCTCAGCCTGTAATCCTGCGCTTTGGTAGGCTGAGGTGAGTGGATTGCCTGAGCCCGCGGGTTCGAGACCCGCCTGGGCAACTGGGCGAGACCTCATCTCTACGATAAATCAAAAAATTAGCTGGGCGTGGTAGCGCGCGCCTGTAATTCCAGCTACTTGGAAGGCTGAGGCGGAAGGATGGCTGGAGCCCAGCGGGTTGAGGCTGCGGTGGCCGGGAGCAGCTACTGCACTCCAGTCTGGGTGACAGAGTGAGACTCCAACTCAAAAAAAAAAAAATCACTTTTGGTTTGATTGAGTTTTTCTACAGTCTTTCTGTTTTGCTTTCCTTGATTCTGCATTACCTTTACTGTTTTCTTTCTCCTGGCTGCTTTGGCTTTACTTTGCTCTTTTCCTTGTTCCTTGTAGTGGAAGCTTAGACTACTAATGAGAGAATTTTCTTTCTTTTTTTTTTTAAGCTGATATAAGCGTTTAATGTTATACATTTTCATCTAAGAACTACTTTAGATGTATTTCACAAATTTGGATATATGTATTTTTATTCTCATTCAGTTCAAAAATTTTCTAATTTCCTTTGACCTATGAATTATTTAGAAGTATGTTGTTTAATATGCTAGCACCTGGAGATTTTCTCCATCTCTTTCTCTTATTGATTTCAAGTTAATTCCATTACAGTTTTGTTGGAGATGGGTATGCCCTCTTCCCAATTTTGCCATTAAGAAACAACACGGATTGGGCTCAGTGGCTCAGCCTGTAATCCCAGCACTTTGGGAGGCCCAGATGAGTGGATTGCCGGAGCCAACAGGTTCGAGACCAACCCGAGGAAATTGGTGAGATCTTGTCTCTACAATAAATCAAAATTAGCCGGGTGTGGTAGTGCACACCTCAAGTTCTGGCTACTTGGAAGGCTGAGGCCGTAGGATCACCAGAGCCCAACAGGTTGACGCTGGGGTGGCTGTGAGTGTGCCACTGCACTCCAGCCTGGGCGACAGAGTGAGACTCCAAATTCAAAAAAAAAAAAAAGAAAGGAAGAAAGAAAAAATAAAGAAACAACATGGAGGCTCGGAGGTCATGGAGTGAAGCAGTTTTTTTTTTTTAATCACTCTTGAAAGAACAGGTGTCTCTCAAGTGAGCAGGCATACCGGAGCCATTATAATCATCATTTATATACCTTAGGACACAAAATCCCTCCTCTGTTTTCCCAATTGTTGGGCATTCCAGAGGTCACATTACTCTCCCGGATGTCACCTACATGGTACATACTGGTTGGTTTAGAGAATTATTACAAAGTTGCCTCACCTACATGTTCTATTTGCTGATTGGCTCATAGGACCTTTATTTAGATTGGATCCAGCCAGAATTCATAACCCGCCAACGTAAAAGGTTCACGAAAAGACAACAAAGAAGCCAGAAGTGGGTCAGCATAAGGGAGTGCAAGACATCTAAACATTAATCAGTTTCCAGTTTTGAAAATGAATCATTCTGTTTCATACATTTGAAAACATACTTGGTGTAATTTCAATTATTTTAAATTCTTTAAAGTTTGTCTTATTACTCAAGATCATGTCTACCTTGGTGAATATTTAACATGCACTTGAAAAAAAGGTATATGTTGCTTTTTGGGGGGAAAGTATTTTATAATTGTCAGTAAGATCTTACTTGATGGTGTTTTCTCAGTTCATTTGTAACTGAGTAGAAGTTCCCTTTCCTACTTCTTGAGCCAGAACTATAGAGTGTCCCCTAGAGTTCTCTGTTCATGCTAATTGGGGTTTTAGGTGTTGTTGTATTCAGGTCCTGGGGCAGCAGGGGCGGTGGGATGGGATGGGGCGGGGGTATGAGAAGAGCGAGAGAGAGGAGGTAATTCACAACTGGTTCAGTGGTACTTTAAATTCTACTCTAATTCCCCTATCTCTTAGTATTCACTTTACAGAGTTTTCAGGATGCTCCATATCCCAAGTTTTTTGTGTTTTGTTTTTTTGTTTTTTAAGTTGGAGTCTCAATCCATTGCCTAGACTGGAGTGCAGTGGCACACTCACGGCCACCGCAGCGTCAACCTGCTGGACTCTGGCGATCCTTCTGCCTCAGTCTTCCAAGTAGCTGGAACTACAGGCGTGTGCTACCATGCCCAGCTAATTTTTGATTGATTGTAGAGACGCGGTCTCGTCAAGTTGCTAAGACTGGTCTCAAACCTGCGGGCTCAGGCAATCCACCCTCCTCGGCCTCCCAAAGTGCTGGGATTATAGGTCGAGTCACCAAGCCCAGCCCCGTATCCCAAGTTTTAAAGCTGACTTTTCTTTGGGAGAACTATCCATTGTATTCTCAGTTCATGAGATGTGAGTAGGGTGTCCCATAACCCCAGTTTCATGGGCCCTGCTATGGCCAATTAATTCTACCCCAAGGTTACAGTTATTAGTTGAGGAATGAGCATGTGACTCAGATTGTACAATAAGAGTCACTTCTGAGACTTTCATGGGAACCAGTGAGAAACACTGGGGTTAACTGTTGGGATAGAATCTTTTCACAGCTTGGGAAGAGTTTACTTGAGAATAAAAGAGCACATTGAGGAAGGTGAGCTAGAGAAAGAGAGACATACTTCAATGAACTTGCTTAAGTACCTGATTTAGCCGTTCCTGAAGTTGATAATAATCTCCCACGTTCTGGACCTTTTAGGTACATGAGCAAAACAAAACAAAATAGTAACAACAACAACAACACACAAAAAAACTTACACTGCTCACTCCGCATTAGCCGGAGTTGATGTTTCTGTCACTTAATACTAAGAGAGTCTTTTGTTTTTTTTGTTTGTTTGTTTTTTGTTTTTGTTTGTTTGTTTTCTGAGTTGGAGTCTCACTCAGTCACCCAGACTGGAGTGCAGTGGCCGCTCCCGGCCACCGCAGCCTCGACCTGCTGGGCTCTGGCGATCCTTCCTCCTCAGCCTTCCGAGTAGCTGGAACTACAGGAGCACGCTACCATGCCTGGCTAATTTTTTTGGTTTATTGTAGAGATGAGGTCTCACCAAGTTGCCCAGGTGGGTCTCAAACCCATGGACTCAGGCAATCCACTCACCTCAGCCTCCCAAAGCGCGGGATTACAGGCTGAGCCACTGAGCCCGGCTCTAAGAGAGTCTTAATACATATCTACATATTTTAAGTTTTCTTTTAAACTCCTTAAACTCCTCTGCCAGATTTTAGGGACCCACTGCCCTCTTAAGCCCTAGGGTAGCATCCCCTTCCTTGAGAGAGCAATTAGTTGATTTCATGGTTCTTCAAACAGAAATGGCTGTCCTTAGAGAATCTCAGCATGAAAAGTGGGCAGAGAAGCTGGGTCTCAGCACGGAGCCAGAGAGCGTGTTTGCAAGTCTGCATCTGTTGGCAAGATTAATGTAAAAGGCAGGCTGTGGGCCAGGGTTTATTTTTAATAATTAGTAGCCCATCTTACTTTTAAAATGTGCTGGAGCTTCCTGTGACGAAAGGGAAAAGACGGTTCATCTCCTTTTTCTCTCACCCCATGGAATCTATGTTTTTGGGAACTTGGAGATGACGTAGCTAATTTACCTCTAGGACTAATTTTCAAAAAGGAAAAAAATGAGTAAGGGTAGAAAGAAAGGCAGACTTTTTTTAAATTGGGAAAGGAACATAATCTGTTTCTCTGGAGTGTTTGGCAACTTTTGCTAAAATTTATCAAGATCCCAAACTGTGGGGTAGATAACATTTTGGCATACATATGAAGCATGTGTTAAAGATCATGGAAACTTAGAGCCTTGAGGCAGTAAGCTTGTAGCTCAATATTTTACTGATGGAGAGAAGGAGGACTCTTGAGGGAAAGGGCTCTGCCAAAGATCACATGGAGAACTAACATCAGAATAGAAATTATGCCTCAGTGTGGACTCCTCTGTGTCCCAAAGCCTTCCTGTCATAGTTCACACCACCCCAACCTCATTTACAACTTTCCCTATTTCCAGAAGTGCCTCTCTGCAGGATGGATATGATATGGTATGAATATTCATGCCCACTTGGCTTGACCACCTTGCACCTGTTTGTCACTTATCCAACTGGCGGTCCCATGGAGGTCTTTTTTTTTGGCATAGAAGAGTTTTACCAGGCAAGGTTTGAGGTGTGGATGGCAACCCGAATCCTGTCACTTTCTGTGGGCAATGGAATGTGAGTGGAAGTAACATTCATCCCTTCTGGATGGAGGCCTTCAAGTAAGCCCGCCTTACTGCTGTATCCTCAAGGGTTGGTGCTGGGAAGACCCTGGGAACACACTCTGCCCCGCCCTCCAGGAGTACATACCCCAAGGAGGGAAGCAGATATGAAGGCAGTTGTCAGGCAGGGTGATTGGGGCTGGGTCAGTGCTATGTCCCAGGCAGGATAGGCCAACCAAGGGAGTGGTCAGCTCTGCCGGGAGCCGGGGGTGGGGGGGTGGGTGGGTGATGAATTGGTTAGTTAGAAAAGGTTGTACCAAAAAGCACAGATGTTGGGCTGGGGCTGGAAGAATATGTCAAGATCGCCAGGTAGCTAAAGCACGTACAGGAATTCCAGGTGGGGAAGATTCCCTCTCTACTCACTTCTTTTGTGACATTTATCTTATTCTGTCCTCTGTGACACCACCATGTGTCTGCATGACTTTCTGCAGTTGGCTGCTGTACTTAACATCTTTGTGCCTCAGTTTTCTCATCTGTCAGGGGACTATAATTACAATGCTCCCTCATTAGAGTTGTTTTGAAGATTAAATTGCTTAATATATATATATATGCATATATATATGTATATATATATATATATATGAAGCATCTGGGATGATGCCCTACACACAGTAAACACTCAGTAAATGTTAAAGTATGATATTTTATATATAATAGATACTCAAAAAATATTTTCTTCATTAAAGTGCTCCTCATCTTTAAGTGAACCTTGTCATCTAAAATAAAAACTATTCTGGCTGCTAGGAGCTTCTAATAGCCTTGTGCCTACTCTCAGAGACCATATCTTTCTGAATTAGCTAATTCTCTGATCTGTATTGGCATCACTCAGTGATTAGCAGGGACTGAAGGAGCATCTACTATTAAAAGTCAGCAAGACACAGAAGAAGATGACTCCGGACTGACTCTAAGACTTAGGGGCCACCTGGGGAAACACAATGTATGCTTGGACCCAATCATGAAGACACATCATAGGATGACTCTACTTTCCAGCTTGTAGATGCTTTGACATACAAAGCAATGTGACCAGAAGGGTGTGGGAGGGGAGTTATCTTACTGGGCAGAGATCCCAGAGGATTCTCAAATGGATTTTCAAGCAAGTACTCTAAGAAAAACAACAACAACAACAACCAAAAAAACATACAAACCCCCCCAAAAAACAGCACACACATGCACACACACACACACACACACACACACACACACACAGGGAAGAGAAGACGTTGTCCTGCAGAGCTGCAAAGATGACATTGTGCAAAGCAAAACCCGTGGCCTCTCCTTTCTCTTTCACTTTCATTAATTCTTTGAGATATAAAAGTAGATTTTTAAATACCATGAGGGGGCAGGCATGCTGCTGAGGATTGTCCAGAATTAATAGCATGGTTACTGGAGTCCTGGGAAGACTAGAGGTGACAGAGATCCCAAGGAAGTGTGAGTGTTGAAGCACCACATCAGAGAATGCTTTCTTTCTAATTGAAGTCATGAAGAAAGAAGACTCGAGAACACAGACTCTCTACTCTGGTGACTGTGAAGGACCCATCTATAGACTGGAATTTTGGCAGCATTGGAAATTTCATCTTTTGTGTGTCATTTCTCTGAGTCAATGTTTTTATATGTTTCTTCCTGTTTATTAAATCCTAATCTTTATAACTTTGTGATGAGACAGTTGTCAGACATGCCTGTCTCATATTTCATACATTGCCAGGAGAATTAGAGTCTGTATGGAAGAAAGAATATTTTTAAAAAGGCATTTAACAGTGAAACATTCACCAGTTAGTAGAAGAGTGCACTGACAAAGAAGTCACACACGGACAGCTACCCAGAGAGAATCTGAGTTTGTCTATTTAAAAAATAAATACTTTTTTAAAAATGATGTAGAATTTAAAACTGGGAAGGAATGAATAAGCTGGACAACTTCTGGGAAGAGGTGGTTCATGACTAGGTTTTCAAGGATGGCTGGACTTTGAATATAGGGAAGAAGAGATAATATTCCAAGATAGGTGCTATGTGTTATGGTTAATTTTATGTCAACTTGAGTGGGCCTCAAGGTGCCCAGATAATTGATCAAATATTCTAGGTGTGTCTATAGGGGTGTCTGTAGTTGAGATTATCATCTGAATCAATAGTCTGATGAGAGAAAACTGCCCTTCCTAATGCGAGTGGCCTTCATCCAATAAATTGAAATCCTGACTAGAATAAAGAGGTTGATCTTGCCACACAAAAAAGGGAACTACTCTTGCCTGTTTTGAGTTGAGACACCATTTTTTTTCCAACTTTGGACTCTTGAAATATTAGCTCTTCTTGGGTCTACAGCCTACTGGCTTTCAGACTGGAACTCACCAGCAACTCTTTTGTTTCTTAGGACTTTGGACTGAGATTAGAACTCCACATTGGCTTCCTTGGTCTCTAGTTTGCTGACTACAGATTTCAGGACTTCTCAGATTCCATAATCACATGAGCCAATACCTTATAATCTCTCTCTCTCTCTCTCTCTCTCTCTCTACACACACACAGACACACACACACACAGATTTGCCATCTATTGATTTCTACTGGTTCTATTTCTTAGAAGAATCTTGACTAATACAATGGGAAACATAATTTTTGAAGCAAAGTTTTAGTAATTTAGCACACTGAGAATCTTCTGTGGCTCAAGCACTGTGTTTGGCACTTTCTGCAAGAGCTCATTTAATCCCTAGGCTCATGCTGTGGGATGCATTTCTGAGTCCAACCTGTGGATCAATATTGTACCAGTTTTAATTAACAGATTTTTTTTTTTGAGTTGGAGTCCCACTCTGTCGCTCAGACTGGAGTGCAATGGCCACTCGCGGCCACCGCAGCCTCGACCTGCTGGGCTCCGGCGATCCTTCTGCCTCAGCCTTCCAAGGAGCTGGAACTACAGGCGTACGTTACCAAGCCTGGCTAATTTTTCTGATTTATTGTAGAAATGAGGTCTTGCCGGTTTGCCCAGGCAGGTCTCGAACCCGCAGGCTCAGGCAATCCACTCACCTCTGCCTCCCAAAGCGCTGGGATTACAGGCTGAGTCACCGAGCCTGGCCTAATTAACAGATTTTTATTGAACACCCATTATGTAATGAGTCTTCTCAATTCCATGTGATGACACATTTCACATATTCATGTATTTAATCAACAAACTGTCTACCGAATGCTTGGAATGTATCAGTGAACAAAACAATGATCTATATCCTCTTCATGTTTAGACTTCAATGGGGAAAGATGGAACAATAAACAATGGATTTTAAAACAAGTTAATTATACCATATGTTAGAAGGTGATAAATGCTATAAAAATATTGAGTAGAGTAAGGGGAATTAAACATATTGGGATTAGGGATTAGGGTTGGGTTGCAACTTTATTTATTATTTATTTATTTATTTATTTTTGAGTTGGAGTCTCACTCTGTCACCCAGACTGGAGTGCAGTGGCCGCTCCTGGCTACCGCAGCCTCAACCTGCTGGACTCCGGCGATCCTTCTGCCTCAGCCTTCCAGGTAGCTGGAATTACAGGCGCGCACTACCACGCCCGGCTATTTTTTTTTTTTTTTTGATTTATTGTAGAGATGAGGTCTCGCCTGCCCAGGCGGGTCTCGAACCCGCGGGCTCAGGCAATCCACTCACCTCAGCCTCCCAAAGCGTGGGATTACAGGCTGAGCCACTGAGCC
>CAUYQG010078686.1:0-10143 GCA_963574415.1 Tarsius wallacei | reverse complement strand
AGCCTACAGATTGGGAAAAAGTATTTGCCAACTCCAGGTCTGACAAAGGCTTAACATCTTGGATCTACAAGGAACTCAAACATGTGGAAAAGAAAAAAACAAACAACCCCATTATAAAATGGGCAAAAGATATGAACAGACACTTCTCAAAGGACGACATCCAAGCAGCCAACAGACACATGAAGAAATGTTCAACCTCACTAATCATCAGGGAGATGCAAATCAAAACCACTCTGAGATACCACCTAACTCCAGTCAGAATGGCAATTATCAATAACTCAAAAAATAGTTGCTGGAGAGGATGTGGCAAAAAGGGGACACTTCTACACTGTTGGTGGGAGTGTAAACTAGTGCAACCTCTGGGGAAAGCAGTGTGGCGATTCCTAAAAGCTCTAAACACCAACCTCCCATATGACCCTGTGATCCCCCTACTGGGAATATACCCTGAAGAACTCAAATCACTCTATAAAAAAGATACCTGCACGCATATGTTTATTGCAGCATTGTTCACAATAGCAAGAACATGGAAGCAAACTTGCTGTCCATCAAAAGAGGACTGGATTAAAAAAATGTGGTATATATACACAATGGAATACTACGCAGCCATAAAAAACAACAAAATCATGAATTTCGCAGCAACTGGGATGGAACTAGCGTCTATAATACTGAGTGACCTTTCACAGAAACAAAAAACTGAGTATCACATGTATCACTCATATAGTAGATCTTGATCATCCAATGTATTACCACAAGAAAATGACTGACAGTGGTGGGAAACTAAGGGGGAGGGTAGAGGGATAGGGGAAGGGATTAATGGCAGTAAATACCTGTCTGGGGATGGAGGGATGCTTCTTATCAACAAGGGTACCTGCACGAGACATATTTGTGTACCTAACCCCTAACTGTACCCCTCAATATCACAATAAAAAAATTATATATTAAAAAAAATAATAAATAAATAAATTGATAGCAATGTCTAGTTAAGTGAAGTTAAAATAATTAATTATTTTATTCTCAAAGGAGCTTTCTAGTGGAGGGCATGAGGCTGTATTTTGATTAAGATGTTATCAATGAATTTGGAGAGAATACTTAAACAGTACTAATCAAATTCATAGATGATTGAAAGCCAGAAAAAATGATATGTTAGGATTACAGATATGTGGAGGAAAAAATAAATGCAAGAGTCCAGAAAAATCTAATATTTTTAATCATTATTCATATATTGCTCTTATTTGGATAGTGCACATTAAGTTCTATGTGAGTAAAAACGGCTTATGGATAAAGTCAGCAGTGCGATTACCAAAGACTCCAGCTGATTTTCTAATGTATAGATAATGAATAGTCCCAACCCATAGACTAGGGTGTTCTGTTCAGTTCCCTGTAGTCATTCATGGTACGTTTGCTCTTTAAAGGTTTAAAGGGTTAATTGACACAAGGTAGCATGTCCAGATAAGAAACAAAAGTAGGAAGTGACTTCAGGACTTTCAAATATTCAAGAGGAAGCATGGCTGAAAACCTTTGACATGGTAATGAGAGCTGCCTCTCAGTTTTTGGAGAGTTGTCATGTTGCCATGGGACTGAGACGAAAGGAAAAATATGTATAAATTACAAGGTCATTGATTTATTGTAGGAAACAAAATTCCAACACAGTCATGTAAAGCTTAATGGTATTTCTCAAATTACTAGCTTTTTTTTCTTGTTAATGAAGTGAGAGGTGTTCAAATATTTGAATGTGGCACAGAAGATTAATTAGTTCAGTAGGAATTTAGATAATGTGACCTTTTAGCCACTTACAACCCTCAAAAGTAAGAAATGTATTATTTAACTTATTTTTTTGAATAAGAGGAATAAAATGGTAGTCTCTATCTTCTTCTGATTTAAAACATATACCTAATGTAAAATAATGTCTCTTTTTATTACCTTTACTGGTAACAAAGTCTAGAAATGATTCTATGATATATAAAAATATTTTTAATAAAGCAATAGAAATTTTACATCACAGCTTACCACTTAAAAACACTATCATTAAAAACAACAACAACAACAACACTACTAGACCTTATCTTTTTATATAGTTGCAATTTCCTTTCCTGTGGTTTTAAGGTTGGAACTCCACATTTGCAATTTATTATTTATGTAAAGGAGATTTAGAGTTTTTATCGTTGATAAATTTCAAGGGATGAATAGTAATTTGAGTAAATAGCAATTGTATATTTGTCTCATTTGAGCACAGTGAGAGTACAACTGTGGGGGAAAATGGAGTGATTTGGAGATTTAAGGAGCACTTATTATTTCCAGATTTGTTCATTCTCTTTACATTTCTTTCAACATCTTAAATTTTTCAAGTATAATGATTAAATAAACCTAACAGGAAATCATTGATCAGCATTTTGTTCTAAGTTATAACTTGATATTGGAAGTTTTGCCTTAAGTTCATCAATCAACTCTGACTTTCTCATTTAGTGAGGTTTTACACAAAAAATTCTTAGAGGCACTGATCCTGGCTTTACCCCACAGCACTATCTAACTTGAGGTGGAAACTTGAATTTTTTGAAAGAATTTGTAAACCCTGACAATCTGGTGCTATAAATTTATCATTAGAGTGTATATAATGCAAGTCATATTTTCAAAGTAATAGCATCAGCATATACTGTGTTCAGTATTCTAAACAAAGCAAGTTAGTCTTCAGTCAGGAAAAGCTCATCTCTTTATTTCATAGATACACAATTTATTTGGTCATTAAATGCAACCTTACTATAAATTATCCTGGCCTCAGAAGCTTAAGGAATAAAAGTCAAACAAATCTAAACATAAATGATTTTTACTCTTATTAAACCTCCAAACTAGTAATTTTTGGTATTCTTTGATTAAACGAGCCAGGTATTTAGCTGATTTTATTTACACATGCTCTAATGGTATTAGAGTTGCTCAAAGATTCTGAAAAGAATTGAATATTTTAGAATTGCATCATTTTGAGCTGTTTCAAAAAGTTCTTTAAAAATTATTCTAATACAGTCACAGATTAAATTTTAATAATTGAATTCCTTTCTATTCTTTTTCCGTTAGTTTTCTTTTTTCATTTTAAAAATTCTACATTCTATTTATTACATAGAAATACATCATTTAACAAAAAAGCACAAAGTATATCATATGAATGTGATTAATTAAACATTATATTTTATTTTATTTTACTTAGTTGACATATTCATGAGTAGATATAATCATAATGCATAGCACTGAAAATTTCATAGCTAAATTTTTTTTAGTAAATATTTTATTTAAATGTATCCATTCATTCAACAATATTTTGTTTTTAATTTAATTTACTCAAAGTATTTTTTTCACCATGGTAATCTCTAATAATACAAAAATAATGAAGTTAACAGCATCTTTCTTGATGAACTCTTAATCTAAATGCATTTTGAAAGCCTAAATTTATTGGCATAACATCAGAATATTTTGATTTATCAAATATTTTGAAATGTTGACAATTCCTCTCATGCAAGTGTCCAATATTGTATTAGTGATTTTAGTTAAATTTCAAGGAAAGTGGGAACACTTTCTAAAATGCCTTTGTTCCCATTTCTGCACTAGCTCCATATAGCAAATTGCTTCTCTGGACACATAGTGAGCAAGAATCATCAATGTGTATTTCCTCCTCAACATTTAATCATATCTATAAGAGTTAATATGAAGAGTTTTATTCTATCATTTTTTAAAATTTTGCCAAAGTATAAATTAGGATGACAGTAAGAACTCATTTTGGAAATCTGTCAGGCTTTGAAAATGGTGTGCCTTTACTAAAGGTTATGTAATAAACTATCACTAAATCACTAGCACTTGATAAGTTAATGCAGATTTTGTCATTGTAACTACTGCAGCTTGTCCAATGGAACTTAACATTCTGATTATTTTAGTCTGTCACTAAATACCTACGCTCCTTATAAGTCATTGCAATGAGACTATGACAGAAGCAACATTGTCACTTTTCAAACAGTAGCTTACAGAAGAAAGCCATTATCTCTGTACCTAAGGATCAATATGAAACATCAGTTTGGGACTTTAGTCAGACTTTTAAAATATATATATATAAATGTACTTTTAATACTTTAAAATGGTGGTTCAACCTGTAGTCCCAGCACTTTCTGAGGCTGAGGCAAGTGGATTGCCTGAGCCATAGGTTCGAGACCAGCCCAGGCAACTTGGTGAGACTTAGTCTCTACAATAAACAGAAAATTAGCTGGGTGTGGTAGCATGTGCCTATAGTTCTGGCTACTTGGAAGGCTGAGGCGGATAGTGGGAGTCTAGCAGGTCGACGTTGGGGTGGCATTGATTGTACCACTGCACTCCAGCCTGGGCAACAGAGTAAGACTCCAATTTAAAAAGAAAAAAAAACTTAAAAACTAACAAATACAAAGTAATGTTAAATTTACAAGCATACTAAGCAAACATTTAAAACGGGAGAATTAAGAATTTTAACTGGAATATCTGAACTTCTCACAATCTTGATGTCTTATTGACAAGATTATTTATGTGTGTGTATAATTTTTACTTTTTAATTAAATTTTATTTTATTACAGAGATGTGGGGTGCAAGTGAGGATTAACTACATAAGTAGGCTGCATGCAGGTGAAACTTGGGCTTCTATACTGGGTACTGTCATGGGAGGGAGGGAGAAAGACAGATGGGAGGCACTGAAAACACAAAGGGTACCTGGTAGTCAGACTTTAATCTTCCTGAGAAGTCTTATATATTCAGGAAAGAAGACATGAGAAGACTTGAGTGAAAAGGTAAAAATAAAATTTGAATAGCTTTTTAGGTTTTCTAAGGGCAAGTGTTTGGTGTTTTTGTTTTGGTGTTTTATCATTTTGGTGAACAGTGTTGAGATTTATTTATTTTATTATACAAAAGGATAGAATATATCTCTATTTTAAGTATAAATTATTCTTGAAATAAACATATTACTATTTATTAGCCGGTGGGAGCAGCTCTGGGATCCCGACTCGGGCACAAGAGTGGGCCGGAGTTCAGGGCCATGCCTGAGGCTGGGATGGCTGACCACGCCCTACCAGGCTGCGCAATGCCCCTGCAACAAGTATCCCTTGTACCTGTGGGCACAGCTGTGGATGCTGGAGGGCATCGCTCACCCTGGAGGAGGCAGGGCCACCCGCTCCCTTGTATGACTGAACCCAAAGAGCCAAGTTCAAGGTCAACCCCAAGAGTGAGCAGTGGGAGCATGTGGAGGACGTGCCTTTCACCATCCACTACCCCCCGGAGTCCCAGCGGGGTCTTTGGGGCAGTGAGGGCTGGATCCTGGCCACCAAGAGGTCAGCAACAACAAGCTCTCCAAGAAGGTAACGACGGTGTGGAAGCCACAGCTCTTTGATTGTGAGCACTAAAGCAAAATCCTGGACAAGAAGTTCACAGGGACAGTGACCATGCAGACCCTGGACGTCATGATGAGGCCCGCGGGTTTGGCTTCTATATTCTCAAGACCCCAAAGGAGGACCTGTGCTCCAAGTCTGGGATGGGTCTGAAGCAAGTGATGCCGCTGTGGCTTGGCCGCTGCAACCCCCAACTGCACCCCGATGACCCTGAGCGGAGAGCAGCCATCTACTGCAAGTACAAGGAATTTGTCATCCCAGAGGAGGAGGCAGAGTGGGTTGGCCAGACCCTGAAGGAGGCTGTGGAGAAGCAGAAGTTTTTGGAGGAGAAGGACCCCGTCCCTCTGTTCATAGGAGATGATCAGGTAGCTGCAGGAGCAGGAGCCATGGAAGCCTGCAGTGGTGCAGAAAAAGAGCCAGTGAGTGACTGTACAAGTGACTGCCCAGCCCCTCGGAGCTAACCCCTGGGCTCTGCTTACCTTGCTGGGCACCTCGCACTGTGGATACGGCCTGGGTGGCTGGGGTGGTCACCTGTGGGCAGCGGGTAAATCGTGCTTCTTGCGTGCTGGCCACTCTGATCCCAGGCTGAGATTTGCTCAGCGGGGTCCCTGAGGGACCTTTTGTACTGGAACTCCCAGGAGGCCTGGTGCTGGCCAGAGGCCCCTGCCCTTCTGGCATTCCAGGCAGTGTTGCTTGTGCCTGTGGAGTCAGGAGTGAGCAAAGTCTGAGCCAAGCTGGGGGTGGGGGGGGGTTGGGGGGGAATATATATATGATCATAAAAGGCATAATTAAAGTGAAACTCCGTACAGGAAAGTACGGATTTCACATGTTAAATGTCAACATTTTTCGAAGCTTAGAAGCCATTGCTTCTCAAATTATTTCACCCAAATATGGCTACCACATATTCACTCCAGTAGTCAGAAATAGGACCGATTCTATGGATGCTTCATGTTTTGGATTAGAAATGCTTACAAATATTGCGTTGTACCTCATAAACATATTTAATATAAATAGTAGTGCATTATTTTTCAAATGACATAAAACAATTGACATTCCAGGAATATATGCCATTTTCTCTGTGTCTTTACATTCTTCCAGTTTTAGAAGAACATATGAATGATATAAAATTAGTTTCTGCTAACATCACTTAAAAAAAAATCTGAATTGAATACTTTGTTAGCAATAAATAAAATACTTTGCTAGCAATCCAATATTTCCTTTCAGTGTGCACTTATTTAATGTTTTTATGGTAAAATACATATTTGATTTTATTCTATTTATAGCATTGATTACAATTTTTTAACCCCCAGAGAAATAGAAACAAAACTACATTAATGGAGACAAAATGTATTTGATGATTGAGAGTTATGCTTCAAACAAAATGCAGTTTAAAAAAAAAAAGTCAGTTTGCTTTGTGTAAGCATTAACATATTTTCTTCTTCTTCTTGTATGTTAGTAAAGTTCAAAAACTGTGAAAATATAAATAACACGAAAGATAACGTATAATACAATTAGTTTCAATATCTTCTTTTTTTTAGTTACTTTTATTTCTGAAATTTTATTACACTTGTCTAAGTAAAATTTCAATGTACCGCATTTAAGATTACTTGTACCCAATCTCCTGATAGCATATATTCAGTGACTATTTCTCTAAATTTGGAACAAATATCCTAATATTATATTGATTTCTAAATAAGCATAGTAAATTGGCTTATATCATATTTATACAAATACAGATGTTAGTTTAGTAAAATAATTTGCCTTTAGATTAGTTAAATCTTGATGTTAAAATATAATTATTATGATGAATTATAAAGCAGATTACGTTTTACTAGTCTGGGAATTAAGAAAAAGAATCTATAATTTATGAGAGGGTAACGTGAAAGAATGATTTTTTATCACATAATTTATATAATCACTCATAGTTCACTGATGTTGTTTTTATATATTGTTCAACAATTCAGAACACTTGTATTATTTGAAATTTTTTAAAAGGAAAAACTAGAGACTTTCATATTAAGGAAGGAATCCATTAATCACTTTCTACAATGTTCTTCTATCTGACTTATCTGACTAGTTATTATTTCTCAATTTAGCAAAAGTTTCTCAAAATTAGAACTGCTCCCACTGGTCTCAATTGCCCTACAAATGCTAAGGCATGAATATGACAGTGTAAAAACCTACATTAAATTTAATATTCTATATTCTTTATTGCAGACAAAACATGAATGCATATACCTGAAGCTTTATCAAAACACATTATTCCCTATAATGCAAAGGTAAAAATAGTTTATACATTATTTTGTTATAGTATACTCACTAATTCATTGTTAATCTTTAAAACATTGTTTGTATGTTGACATTTCCTGGTAATTGATTCCTGAAAAAAAAATTACATGAATAAAATAATTATGGTATGATTATTTTTCTCTTCAAAATAAATAATTCCTTTTTAATGTCTACTTAGGTCAAACATGGAGGTTCTTCATGTGATTTCTAACTATTATTAAAATTATTTACAATATTGTGGTCTGTACAAAATCAAACAATACATCAGTTTCCTCTAAAAACATTTTAATGTTGCTTTACACAAATTAAATATAAAAACTAACCTGGAAATTGGAAAAATGAGCTGCAATTTTAATGAATATAATTATCATTCAAGAAAAAACAAAGCTTAAACAATTAAGATTAAACTATTAAGATTAGACTATTAAGGCACAGAGAAAAAAAATTTTTAATTCTTTTAGGTTGCTGCATTTTAATAGAGAAGTAGAAACCTATACTCTATGCCTTTAAATATTTGATTCGTTATTGTTGAGAAACTAGACGAAAATGCATTTTAACAAAAGGGACTTTTAAAGAGAAGTGATGTTTTGTATCAGTTAACACCAAGCCTGTAATAATTTTCAAAGAAATTTGAGTCAAAATTTAGAAGAGGCAAAAGTGAATTAATGAGTTGGGAGTATTCTGATGTCTATAAGGGTGTTTCCTGTGTTTTCTAAGATTCTTATTGTTTGAGGTTTTGCATTTAGGTCTTTGATTCATTTAGAGTTTTTCTGTACGAGGATAGGTAGGATCCTGTTTCATTCTTCTGTATGTGATCAGTGAGTTCTCTCAGCACCATTTGCTAAATATGGTCTCCTTGTTTTTACATCTGTTGCTGTATTGAATTACATTTATGATCTTGTGGATGTTGAACCAGCCCTGCATCCCAGGGGTGAAGCCTACTTGGTTGTGGTGGATAATTCTTGAGATGTGTTGTTAGAACCAATTTGCTGCAATCTTGTTAGAATTTTTGCATATATGTCCATCAGGGATATTGGCCTATAGTTCTCTTTCTTTGTTGGGTCTTTGCCCAGTTTGGGTATCAGTGTGATGTTAGCTTTATAAAAAAATGTGAGGAGAGTTCCATCTTTCTCGATTGCCTGGCATGCTTTCACTAGGATTGACATTAGCTCCTCTTTGTTTGTAGAATTCAGCAGGAACGTCATCTTGTCTAGGGACTTTTTATGTAAGTAGTGATGGAGTCAATTTCCTTGGTTGTTATTAGTCTATTTAGAGCCTCAATGTCTTGTTTCTACCTTGGGAGGTGTGTGATGTCAGAAAGTCCTCCATTTCGTTTAGGCTTTCAAGTTTGTTTCCATACAGGTATGCATAGTATTCTTTGACAATCTTCTGTATGTCTTTGAGGTCTGTTGTAACTTGATCTTTTGCATTTCTAATTGTGTCTATTTGGACTTTTTCTCTTTTTTCATTGGTCAATCTGGCTAGGGGTTCATCTTCATTAATTTTGTCTATCCTTTCAAAGAACCAGTGCTCTATAACAAAAACAAAGAACTGAGTACCACTTGTTCTTGCTCATAATTGGACCCTGAACTTTTATCATAACACTACAAGAAAGGGATTGGCAGTAGCAGGACACTGCCAGGAGAATGGGGGGACACAGAGCATACATAAGTGTACCTAGTCCTAAACCAGGCAAAGTGAGGACCAATGGGAGGCCCAAACATCACCTGTACTTAGACCCCTTATGTACCTAATCCGAATTTTACCCTACTTCTTTAAAATAAAATAATAATAATAATAAAAAAGATTTGGAATTGGAATTTTGAGAATGGGTCAAATTTTAGCAACTGAACTTTGAAGACAGCATAGAGGAAAACAAAATTACCATATTTTTATAAGAGATCTTCAGAGTTTATGAATTAATCTTTGCATTTGGATACAATGAGATTAGATATAGGAATTATTTCAGGAATTTTTTTTTTAATTTACTGAGTTGAAAAGTAAATATTCAGTAGGGAAGATAAACAATGCTGGTCTAATATGAGTCAATAGAAGAAAATGCTTTAAAATATTTTCTTTGTAGGCTTGAAATCAATGCTTCTGAAATTCACAAGTGAACTTGAAGATTGATTGCTCTTATTTAACATAAGAAGTTTAATTAATGGAATGAGAAAATTAAGTTCATATTATTCATCATTTCTATAAATATCCTTCATATTAGCTATTGATAAACTACATGAAGCATATGTAAAAAATGTTTCATCTAGCCGGGCTCAGTGGCTCAGCCTGTATTCCCGCGCCTTTGGGAGGCTGAGGTGAGTGGATTGCCTGAGCCCAGGGGTTCGAGACCCGCCTGGGCAAGCGAGACCTCATCTCTACAATAAATCAAAAAATTAGCCGGGCGTGGTAGCACACGCCTGTAGTTCCAGCTACTTGGAAGGCTGAGGCAGAAGGATCGCCGGAGCCCAGC
>CAUYQG010078682.1:0-34610 GCA_963574415.1 Tarsius wallacei | reverse complement strand
AGCCAGGTTTAGGAGTTCCTGCTTTCTAGCATTTAGTGTTGTATCTTGCTCGTACTATATCATAAAGTTAGTGCCGGGAGAATAATCAACATTTTGGAGTTTATTAAAAATATTAACATATATTTGAATTTAGAGTTTCATAGGTAGCTACACAAAATAGTTGGTACTTAAAAAGTTCTACTGGAGCAGTTCAGTGTAACTAGGGAAGAATGCCTTGTTCTTTTTTCTTTTTCAGGTGCAGTGTGGTGACTTTCCTCACCTGTTAGTGTATGGACCATCGGGTGCTGGAAAGAAGACAAGAATTATGTGTCTTTTACGTGAACTTTATGGTGTTGGAGTGGAAAAATTGAGAATTGAACATCAGACTATCACGGTAAGCATTTCACTTTGAGGTCTTCAAAGTTTTTTTTTTAATTTTTAATTTTTATTTTACAGATGTAGGGTACAATTCAAGGTTATGTATGCAAGTGGTCATCTTACAGGTGAAGTTGGGCCTCCCTTTGGTCCCCACTTCACCTGGTTTGAGATCAGGTATCCTGTGATTTAAAGCAGAGATTTTCAAACCTGGTCCTGGGTACATCGTCCTCTCCCCCAATTGCTTCCTAATGTGTGATTTAAACAAGAACTTTGCAGATAATCCTGGTGCAGAGAGTTGACAGCTACTGATTTATGGACACAACTGGTATAACCAGAGCAGAGTCATTTATGTTGGACATGAAATATGGGCAACAGGGGGTTTGGGGTACAATGTTGAGGATGAGATTCACTTCAGATTGCCTGACAAGATGATGTCTTAGCTGAGACTAGAATTCAGGTTTCTAAATTCATTGTTCTGAGAGGAATGGTGAAGATGGAAAGAAAGGGCATGTTTTTGATAAAGCTTTTAAACATGGAATCAAGCTACTTGGTAAAGATTGGGCAACTGACTGGGAAGGGAGACACGAAGCTCTGGGTTGCTGAGAGATCACACTTCCTGTGATTTGTCCTGGCCATGTTTTCCAGCCTCTTACCATGCAGTACATTTTTATGTCCCTTCTTTATGGATGATGCTTCAGATTTAGCTGAAATGTCTTCTCCTTATTCCCACCCCATTAGAATTAATTTTTCTTCTACAACCTCTAGTTCATACTTTTTATAGTGTGTACTTTGTTTTGCCTTGATTGTGGTTGTTTATACATCTTTCACTTTGACAAGATTGTGTTTGTTTAAATTTATTAGAGAATGTCGTATTCATTTTCATGTCCTTCATAGCCACTGGTAGAATGTTTTATACATTTTAGGCATTGAAGAAACCATGCTGACTGTGGATGGTAGTGCTATTAATACAGTCTTCAGGAAGATAACTGGCTTTTAGGGTAATGTTGATTAGCATGTGTTTAGATACATTGAGTTGTACATCCTGGAGGAAATCCTTACAAAACATATAGGGACAAATTTAACAAAAAAGGTATGAAATCCTTAGGGGAAAAAAAATGTAATATCTTCTAGAAGGACACAAAACAGCTGAACAAATGGAAAGATGCAGCATGTTTTCAGACAGGAGGCTTAATATTTTAAAGTGTTTGCCCCAAGTTGCAGTATAAATTTCAATGAAATTTTTGTTAAAACCCTAGTGGTTTTTATGCTTGTATGAAATGATCTTCAAGTCCATATGGAAGAATACATTTCTGAGATGAGCTAAAGTAATTATGAAAAAGAGGATTAGTGAAGTGGGACTTGTGTTACCATATAGTAAACCATATTGTAAGGCTGTTGTAATCAAAACAATGTTATGTTGGCCATGAAAATAGGGAATTAGACCAGTGAAACTGAACAGAGAGGCCAGAAATATGATGAGGTGTCTATTTCAAGACAGTGGAAGAGGATGAGCTGGGAAAATGTGCCAGCATAACTAGAAAACAAAGTTGAATCCCTATGACACAGTTTATGAAGATAAGTTCCAGATGAATAAAGACTTAGGTGTTGAAATGAAACTTAAAAGAGTATAATTTCCTAGACTACATGAAGTGTCTGTGGGGCAAGAACACCGTTTAATGGAAAACATGGAAACTGTAGAAGAAAATAAATAGATACTTGGAGATATGTGAATATTAAAAATTGGAATGACAAAAATACAATCATTAGAAAATATTTGTACAGATTGGCTACAGAAAGAAAAATAACCTGTTATTCAGAAAACTGGTTAAGAAACAGTCACAGGAGACAAATGTAAGTGGCAATTAGCATACGTAAAGATGTTTGACATTTGCAAGTCCATTATATACTAACTAAATTGAAAAATTGAAAAGCATGATAAAACCTACTATAGATGGGGAATGTTGGAGAAGAGTGTTTGTTGAAAAGTTAATCTGCTAGACTTTTTTGGAAAGCAAAGTGACCTAATACACATAAACACACACATACATATTATATTAAAGTTTAGAAATCACATTCCCTTCTATCCAGCAGGTCTTTACTGGAATTCTCTTACATAGAAATGAAAGCAGTACAGAAGACATATGTACATAAGTACAACGATGTTAATTGTGGAGTTGTTTGAGTACAAAACCCAAAATGTCCATCCTATGACTAGCTTTGGAACAAAGCAAGGTTCAAGCAAGGTTGATATACGACTATAACAGTATACCAGTTGTCTAGAGGGATTGCCAAGATACATCGTTAAGTAGGGAAAGTAAAACAGAGAAATGTATGTGATTTTCTTTTTTTAATTTTTATTTTCTACAAGAAACATTGGCACTCCATATAAAAATATTTGTGTCTGTGTGTGTATTTTGGTGTTTACGTGGAAAAAGCTGTGACGATATATACAGATTGTTTGTAGTGATGATTTGGTGGTTATTGGGTATAGTTTGAGGATTTCTGGAGTTAAAAAGAAAAATGTAATCACAATAAAAATAGGATATGTAATATGACTCAATATGTATAAAAATGTATTTGCATACTGAGATGATAATGGGGTTAATTAAGTCAGTACATTGATGGTGGTTATCCCAAGTTTTGTTTTTTTAGCAAGCATAAATCATGTAGTAAAAACCAATGAAAATATTTTTAAAAAGAGGGAAGTAACCAATAAATAAATGTTAAAATCTATTTTTTTGGGTCCACAGACTCCATCTAAAAAAAAAATTGAAATCAGCACCATTGCAAGTAATTATCACCTTGAAGTTAATCCCAGGTAAATTGCTACTATATACAAATAAGCATTTTTAGAAAATGGTTTTCAGATTTTTTTTAAGATTAGAACCTTTTCTTGAAATAAAATTATAGTGTTGGAATGTTTAAAACTTATTAAAGTGAAGCAACTCTGCTTGAAATAGGGAGCCTAGAGCCTTCTCATTTTGCCTGAGTATGTTTAAGTTTTCTTGCTCTATGGTGCTTATTTGCACAATACTTATATTGCTAGTACGTTTTTGTTAAATTTTATTGGATCATTCATAACTATGAGCAGTGTGTCTAAAAAGTCTATAATGTTTGGAGTAACTAGTTCAGAAACTGAATTTGGCTTGCCAGATCTTTCTTTGCTGCTCCCTGTTTCAAGTTCTTGATTAAAGGCATTATAATAGTCCACTAACCAGAGTCCTTGTTATCTATCATGAGATAATAAGATTATGATCTTGTCGAGAAGACATTGAAAACTCATGCAGCAGCAGTTATCTAAAAAGTGGGTGGAAGTGATTCTGGGAGCCAAGTTAGGAAAGGCTTTGATGTTCTCTGGGGCTAGAGGTGTTCTTGAAGGATAACAGAATCAAGGACATTTTTAGACAAAGGCAGCATTATAGGCACAGAGGCCATTGTGGTACATGCAGTGGCAGGCAGTATGTGAGAAGCTTTACGTGAATTATTAAAGTTAAATAATATCCATAAAAACAACCCTAACAGATAGGTATTGTTATTTTCACTAGATATGTCAGTGACAATTAAGAGAAAGAAGGGAATGGGTCTGATTAAAAAAAAAAAGCAAAGGGAGTATGAAGTCCATGGACAAATGGAAAATGTTTTGGCTTCTTGGCAAGGCAAATGGTCATAGGGGAGACACTATAGGTATATTAATTTAATTATAGTGACTTTGGAAAAACTTACTGTTTGAGAAAATAAACTAAAGCTAATTGCTCTGACCTCTGTTTCTCATTGTGAGTTCCTCTGAAGCAAGGATAGCCAACTGGAAAATAAGGTAATTCCTTTTTGGGTGATTGAAATTAATAATCATTCATCCTAAATTGACCACCTGACTTCTGTTGGTTTGAGAGGTTCCTGACTTAAGTGCCAAGTAGTAATACTGTTGCACATGACAGATTAATGCCGGTAATAAGTCAACAACTAACAGAGTTCTGACTTTGTGTGTTAAACTCAGTTGGCGTATCCTCTTCCCTAGCCAAGTGTCTGAATCAACTCCATTCTAGTGCTGGGAGCAGACTTCTTTAGGTTTGTTCTCTCTTGGACCATCGGGAAAGGGAAGAACAGATATTAAATTTCTATTTCAATGAGTTATTTTTGTATTTTGGTAATTACAGATAATTGAGAAATTAGCTGTAATTAAGTATATTAATTTTCTATAGAGGAGACAAAAGGGTCAAAGTATTTGCTAAACTGTTACCTACTTATTAATTATTGCTCCTTTTACATTAACAGTAAACTTAGTGTAAGAACACGTTTAGTGTTTTCAATGATGCTGATCCAACTGGAATATTGTTAGTACTTTTAATGACCCTAAAGCATTTTACTTTTAAAGGTTTATAATTATAATTAGGTGATACTAATTTTGATAAGGCTTTAACCACTTAATATCTGCAACATTTTCCTTATAATAACAGATTAAGAATATGAGCATACTAACTTTTTAAACGTTTACACATATGTACCCTTGTTTTTGTTCTGTGTAGTGATGCTGGAAATAGTGACCGGGTAGTAATTCAGGAGATGTTGAAAACAGTGGCACAGTCACAGCAACTTGAAACAACCTCTCAAAGAGATTTTAAAGGTATGTGATAAAAAAGATTGCTTTTTATGAAGCTGCCAAGCATTACTGCTTTTTTTTTGGAGTTCTGAAAGTGAGCAAAAGCGAGGCATGATATCTGTGCTCATAGGAGTGTATAGTTTAATGGAATTGAATTTTATGGCAAAGAGGACTGTTGTGACACCCATTTGACATTTTAGAACATGATGAATAATTAAAGTACTATTAGTTATATTTCCATTATCCAGAGACAACCTACTATTAACAGTTTGGTGTTTGTCTTTCAGCATTTTTTCTATGCATATATATACATTCTTACAGGTGAGATTTTTTGATAATAAATAAATGCTATCATTTAATGCTTTTGATATATTTTGCCAAATTCTGTTTCTGAAGAGGATGTAGATTTATATTACTACTAGCATTTTTCAGGAGTGCCCATTTCTCCCTGACATTTATCAACACTGAAGATAATTATTATTATTTTTTTGAGTTGGAGTCTCACTCTGTCACCCAGACTGTAGTGCAGTGGCCGCTCCCGGCTACCGCAGCCTCGACCTGCTGTGCTCCAGTGATCCTTCCGCCTGAGCCTTCCAAGTAGCTACCATGCCCGGCTAATTTTTGATTTATTGTAGAGATGAGGTCTCACCAAGTTGCCCAGACGGGTCTCGAACCCGCGGGCTCAGGCAATCCACTCACCTCAGCCTCCCAAGGCGCGGGATTACAGGCTGAGCCACTGAGCCCCGCTAAAGATAATTATTTTTAATCTTCGTCAATTTGAGTGAAGAAAATAGTGTTCGTTTTTCTTTAGCGAGCATGATAATTTTTTCTTTTGTTCATTGTTCATTTTTATTGTTTTGTGGATTTCCTTTGTATATTCCCAGCCTACTTTCTTCTCTCTTCAGTCTTTGTGTTTCCAAATAAATTTACACTTTGAATTTATTTTTTTTACTCTAACTGGTATCTTACATTTTTTTGAATATTTTTTGCATATATGTGACAGTTACTGACATTTTATACCTTAATTTTATATATTGCTATGTTATTAAATTCTCTTTTTTTTGGTAATCATCTTTCCATAGTTTCTTTTGGGTTTTTCAGATACATATTCTTATAACCTATAAATAGAGGTAGTTTTTTCTCTTCCCATAGGTCCAATACTTTCTTTTGGCTAATTATGTTGGCCAGTCCTCCAGTATAGTACCTGACAGTAATAGAGATAGTGGTCTTAGTTCTATTAGTATCATAGGTTATATTCCTAGATTTTGTAATATTAAAACTGCTGTGCATTTTTGGAGTAAACCTCATTTGGTTATGATGTATCAGTTTAAAAGAATATGTTGCTGTTTTCTCCAAGTACTACTTAGTCACTCTTTCCAGGATCACTATCCAAAACAAAAATAATGATGTATATGTAAATATCTAGAAAGTATTGCCCTTTATTCTTTCTTTGTTATTATAAGAAAAATATTTAAGATCTGTATAAGAAATGTAGTTAAAATTTTAAAATCAGTAACACCTAATTACAGCTATAAACCTTTAAAAATGAAATGTTTTAGTATCATTAAAAATACAATATTCCAGCACTCAATTATAGTTGAAGTAGCATAAATGTTTTTACATGAAACTTACTGTTACTTAGAGCAATAACTGATAATTAAGTTACAGTTTAGGAAGTACTTTGACTCTTCTGTCTATTCTTCTGAGGTATTCTGCTCCTCTGCTCATTTTTCTTTTTCTTTTTTTTCTTTTTGTGACCTTGGAGTCTCACTGTGCCACCCAGGCTGGAGGGCAGTTGGCATGCTCCTGGCCACCACAGCCTTGACCTGCTGGGCTCCGGTGATCCTTCTGCCTCAGCCTTCCAAGCAGCTGGAACTACAGGCGTGCGCTACCATGCCTGGCTAATTTTTGATTTATTGTAGAGACGAGGTCTCGCCAAGTTGCCCAGGTGGGTCTTGAACCTGTAGGCTCAGGCAATCCTCGCCTCGGCCTCCCAAAGTGCTGGGATTACAGGCTGAGCCACCGAGCCCGGCCATGCTCATTTTTCTTATAACAATTTAAACTCAGCCATGATCCTTTTCTGTTGGCCATTTTGTTAAAAGTAAAGTGAATTTTTCTGGATTCTCATGGAGGATGGGAAAGTTAGGGAGTTTTTCTATGTACAGGGCTCTAAAGCTGCCTCTTGTTTTATTTTTACAAAGTGATAAAAGTATATGACCCTTCACTTGAGGACAGGAGTTCAAGACCAGCCTGGGCTATATAGCGAGACCCTGTCTCTGCAAAAAATTAAAAAATTAACCAGGCATGGTGGCTCATGCCTCTGGTCCCTATTACTTCAGAGGCTAAGGTGAGATGATTGCTTGAGCCCAGGCAGTCAAGGTTACAGTGAGCTATAATTGTACCACTGCACTCCAGCCTGGACAACAGAGCAAGCCCCTGTCTCTAAAAAAATAAATTATATGGCCTTGTGTTCGGAGTTCTAGCCCCTGTCCTTTCTGCCACTTTGAGATTCTTTTCTTTGTTTCTCTTTTTCTTGTCCTCAATTTGGATTCTGTTTGCAGAATTTCTTCTCAGTTTGGAAGTCTTAGAGAGCGGTTTCATTTTGTTGTTCTCAGAGTCTGCTGCTCTGTGACACCTTACCACATCAGGATTCCCTTGTTCTCACCCATGAATTGCGCTCTATGGAATCTGTCTCCTAATTAAGACTGCTGCTTTCAAATTGGTTCTAGATGATTTCCAGTGTGTTCTTGTGGGTGATTTCAGGATTCTTTTGTTTTAAAGACTGTCTTTAAAAACTTAATGGATTCCTGCTACCTCCTCCCACACTGATGCAGATACTGTGTGGGCCTTACCAGTTTTAGTGGCGTATTCTCACTTACTTATGTTTGTGGCTCTTAGGGAAAACTTGCCATTTAGTTTTGATACAATTTTTGTGGGTCTTTGGTTTTGGACTCTAGTTCTGTTTGTTCTTATTGGGGAGATTCAAATGCTGTGTTCTGCCATGGTCCTCTTCTAGAAATAATTTGTTAATATAATTAAAAATACATTGTTAGATTTAGATTCAGTTTCTGTCTACATATATGATTCCTGACCCACTTTAAGGTCTATCCTTGATTGTGTCTAGGTGGAAACTTACTATTCAGTAGCCAGATGTCTCGATGCTTTTTGGCTACATCTCTCATACCACTGTTTTTAAAAGTATATTCCTTGATGAAGGTATGTTCCTGAAATGTGCTCCTGAGATAAGTTATTTTAAGGAACTATAGCAGAATATACTGTTTTCTTGGTCATTTTTAGTAGATATGAATAATAAAGGCTACAATGAATTCTACAACAAAGTAACCTTCTTCACTTCATTTAGCTTAGTGTTTCTTAGTCTTGTTTGATTATAGGATTCTTAAAAATAAATAAATATTTTTTACCATATCTGTAACTATAATTTTGTCCTTGCCAAAGGAGAGTTGTATATCAGGTTTATTACTTAGGATTTCATTCTGAAGGATGAGGGGGAGGAAAAAGAAACAAGTTAAAGTTTGAGTGAACTCAAGTTAAAATTTGGTTTCTCTTTGACTCAGTGGTATTATTGACAGAAGTTGACAAACTCACCAAAGATGCTCAGCATGCCTTGCGAAGAACCATGGAAAAGTACATGTCCACCTGCAGACTGATCCTGTGCTGCAATTCTACGTCTAAAGTGATCCCTCCTATTCGTAGCAGGTGCTTGGCAGTCCGTGTGCCCGCACCCAGCATTGAAGATGTAAGTCAAGTTACACTTTTCAGAGAAAGTTCAGGTCAGAGTCTCTGAGTATTGTGTGTATATCCCTGTCATGCGTGTTTTTATAAAAACATAGTGAAGCATATTAGTTATTCAAAAGCATGTATGAGCAGGGATGCAAACCATTAATGGATGCACAGGCCATTGTGCATAGTAGTAAATATCAGATGCCAGTCAGTAGACAGTGTTCTTCTCTTCCAACCATGTCCTAGCTTAAAAAGTAATTGTTATGAATTCTACTAAACGAAGTAAGGGCTAGTTATTAATGTTTCTTCCTCAAGCTGACCCAATTGATTGTAAGAGGAGGCTGAGATATGGAAACAAAGAGACTGCAAAGAGATGATGTGGGAATACCTAGTCCTTGTGTGAAATAACCTTCGTATTTGTATTTTTTTCTTCATCATTCTTAACAGTCATCAGTAAAAATTCTGATATTTCACATGAAATAGCTTTTCTGCTGTTAATAGATTTGGGGAGGTTTTATGCAAAGTAAGGATAATATGTGACATTATGTTTGATGCAGAGTGTTAAACTACCTTTATTATAAGTTTCACTTGTAAAAAATTTGAGAGCAATACAGGTATAAAGGTCTAGAAAGATGTTATCAACAGTTATTACCATTTTTAAATGATTGCCCATTTTTGATCATTTTATTCTTATAGATTTGCCATGTGTTGTCTACCGTGTGCAAGAAGGAAGGTCTGAATCTTCCCTCGGAACTGGCCCATAGAATAGCAGAGAAGTCCTGCCGAAACCTTAGGAAAGCCCTACTCATGTGTGAAGCTTGCAGAGTGCAGCAGTGAGTAGAAGGGCAGTTACTGCGGGTAACGACCTGGGACGTAAGCACACGTCTGTTTAATTTCTCTTGTTCTCTTTGTGTTGTGTAGGTATCCTTTTACTGCAGATCAAGAAATCCCTGAGACAGATTGGGAGGTGTATCTGAGGGAGACTGCGAATGCTATTGTCAGCCAACAAACGCCACAAAGGTAACCAGTATAAAATGATGGTGATAAAGGTTTGATCATCAAGATAGTACACGTGTTAGCAGTTTTAACCTAACACTGACGTTTAGAATTATAACTAAATCCTGAATCTAAGTAAGAAAAGGTAGGATTTAACATCAGAATTTTGGTGGTTCAGAATAGTTATGTGGTGTAATGGCTTTTATTAAGGTGTTGGCATGTAAAAGTGAAATTTATATATACATTAAAACAAATCTTAGACGTTTTAGTTTTCCTTTCAAGATCTCTGTTGACTTAATATTAACATGTAACGTAAGTGTCTAGTGTTATAATATTGAAAAGACCAATGTATAACTTTAATTGATGCGTGTTATGCCAGAAAGACATTAGACCAGAGATGTTCAACCTTTTGGCTTCCCTGGGCCACATTGAGTAACCTTATGACTTCCCTGGGCTACATCAAGTAAAGAGGAATTGTCTTGGGGTGCATATAAATTATATAATATAGCTAGAGTATATATATAATAAGCCTTCTTTTTTAAATATTTTTTACTATAAAGTTTAGAAAAATGAGAACAATATAAAACTATTGAGAAGTTTGACCTTGTTTTTGTGAAACTAATCTATCACTGTCTGGTTTGGTTTGATGGAAGTGGTTGTGATTCTTAGTGAGTTCTCAAGGTGCTTATCAGAAATGTTTGTTCAAATTTTGCTCTTCATATTCTTGAGTCAAAAACAGCTGCTCACAAATAAGATGTAACTGTGAACTTCAAAAATGGAGCTACACATGAGGTCATGAGGAAAATAAACACTAAAAAACACATGATATTAAAAGATATTATGGGGCCGCATTGCTAGCTGTGTTGGGCCACGGCCAGGGGGTTGGACATGCCTACATTAGACTATGAGTCAGACCTCTAGTTTGTATCCTAATTTTTCGGTAAGTGTCCTGTAGTGGGTAACTTCATTTCGAAGTTTTATCTCTGATTTAAATATTGAAGATATTATTATTATTATTATTATTATTACCCTGCCAAGGATACTTGTGCCTTTGTTGTGAAGAGCAAAAGACTTTGTATGACAATGGTTTGAAGATGAGTTCCCGTGCTTATGGATGGTGATCAGTTCTATCAAGGATCGTGTTGCTGTATGTATACCGTAATTAGGAAGTGATTTTTGATACATTTGCTGCAACATTGTTTTCATTACTTCTGTAGGTGTATTTAGTGGCGGGCCATACTCAAAAGACCTCATCCATTTAGTTGTCTGATTGATGGCAGCTTTGATTAAGAAGGACAGTCTGTTCTTCTCCAAATCGAGAATGATTAATAGTGTTAAGACCCACTGCCTTTGGAAACTGTGGAGAAGGTTCCTTAGGCTCTCTGAAGCACAGTCTCGTAACCTTGCTGTCTATCAGAACTGAGAAACCATCTTTTGACTTTTGAGAGGGTAGTTGATTATTTTAGGGTACAGAATAGACTGAGTGCAACCACTAGAATTTAAGCTTCCTTAGTTTAGATGAAAATAATAGAGGAGTTTACCTTCTTTCTCCGCTTGGGTGATGCATCTGATGAATTATAATTTTTAAGGAAGATTCTTCAAAGGAATTATAAAATGTACACTTGGCACCGTATAGATTGGTGGAGGTGAATAGTGAGTCATATATAGTAGGTACTTAGTATTTCATTAGGGTTTGCTTTGAGTTCTCAGAGTTCAGTTATTTTAGTTGAAGCAATCAATAGTTTTTCCAAAAGTGCCAAACGTGATAAGAAGTCTCATCAGAAAGTAAAAATAAAATTTTATCTTTAGTAAAAAGTATGCATTCCATTTTGTTAAACGCTGATAATCAGTAAAGAAATCTTATCCTTTAAAGAGATAAAGTTTAAACAAAGCATGTCTTGGGAGCCTTTTACTTTTATAAAATATTTCCATACTGAAGATGACTTTCTTTTTTGTTCTGTTTTTAAAGAAGAAAAATATGGTGAGAGTAAAGCATTCCTACTTTGAAGGGATCTGGGTACTTGATGTTGTAATCTTGGACAGTTATCACACCCATTTTCAAAATGTAGTTGAATTATTGCTTTCCTTAATTCTTGAAGCTGCTGCTACCAATTTCTTTCAGTTTTCCTAATAAATTTGGCAGCTCATAAATAAACTTGTGCAAGAAAAGCTGCTGTTATTTCCTGTTCGTACTAACAATTGTGGGAATTGATTCCATTGTGCTACATAAAAAGAAATTTTGCTCAGTTCCAGAAAGCCTTGGTGCTGGCCAGAAATACTGGAACTCTGGTATCTTTCTGATCCTTGGCCCACACAGTGCCAAATGACTACTTCTGATTTTTGACCCTTGGTCTTGCTGTGATATTTGCAGTATTGATTTTCTTTCATGCATCTTAGAAAAGCCCTAATTTTCTAATTTGAATAGCAACTAATATTTAGTGAGTGATGATGTCAGCGTTTATACTATATTATCTCATTTAACTCATATAACAGTCCTATGAGGAAAATATTATTACCATTGTTGCTTTGTAGATTAAAAAACCTGAGATTTAGGGAGATTAAGTAGCTTGTTCACGGATATTCAGTTATTAGTAGACAGAGGTAGTTCTAGAATAGCCATATTTGTCTGACAGAAGAATTTGTACCTTAATCACTTGCAAGCTATTAAGAAATAATGACATAGTAAATATAAAATATATTAAGTTTTTAAACTAAGCAACATTAGAAATTAACACAGACTAGTATGTGACCCATGTTAATGTGTATGAGACACACACAGTGTAGTTATATCACAGTTGTATAGGTAAATATATCCTGAATCAGCTTTTCAGAAATAAGCTATTGCACATATTAAAATAACTTCATACTATATGCCATTTGTTTTTAGCGCTTATGCTTTAATTGTCAGGTTTTATTTTTGAGATGTCAAAGAAATCACTGACTTTTGAGTCAAACCTGAATTAAAATGCTGTCTTAGCTGCATGAGTCTTGATGTAAATCTAACCTTGCTGTACTTCAAGTTCGTTTCAGTAAAACAGCATAAATGTTACAAGTAATAAAGAGTTGGCCAGGCTTGGTGGCTCAGCCTATAATCCCAGCACTTTGGGAGGCCAAGGTGAGTGGATTGCCTGAGCCGGTGGGTTTGAGACCAGCCCAGACAACTTGGTGAGAACTTGTCTCTACAATAAATAAAATAAAATTAGCTGGGCAAGGTAGTATACACCTGTAGTTCTGGCTATTTGGAAGGCTGAGGTGGAAGGATCACCGGAGCCCAGCAGGTGGACGCTGGGGTGGCCATGAGTGTGCCACTACTATCCAGCCTGGGAGACAGAGTGAGACTCCAACTCAAAAAAAAAAAAGTGCATTACAGTGAATCTAGTATGGAGTAAGGGGTTAAATGAATGCTTTGGCCAACATTGAAAGGGTGTGGACTTTGGAGTAAGACAGATCTGTTTATATCATGCTTGCTGTGGTCAATTTTGCCAAATTACTTAAACTCAGTGTACTTAAGTTTTTTCATTAAAAAAATGGAGATAATGCTTTCTCACAGAGCTGGTATGAGGACTGAGTTAAATTATTTGTTATGGTGTCTTACACTTAGCAGGTACTTAAAAAAAATACCTAAACATACTTCTCTATGGTTCTGGTTCTTTTTTTCACTTTTATTTAGTTTTAATGTGCCAGGGTTTCATATTCTTGGAGGCTAGCAAAGGAGTCTGATCTACTTTTAGGAAACCTTTCATAAATTACTACCCTGATTTATCTGAAATATAGAATATCTAGTATTATTTTAGTAAAAAATTGCTGAACATTTTTTCCCCTTTAGAATAAGTAAATGTATTTATAGATAAAGATACTTGTTTTATGTGTATTTGGAATGTTGTCTCTTTTTTTTCTTCCTATTTTAAAATGGCATATATATGTTTTTCTTCTCCCATATGTCTTCTGGAAATACTTAGTCTGGTTCTGTGCTTACCTATAAATTCTTGTCTTGCTCTGTTTATGACAGGGACAGCTTTGTGTCCCTGCCATATTGTTTTTTACTGTCTCTGTAGGCAGTGGCATTATATTATATTTCATGCCTATATTGTCGCTCTTATTTTCATCACAAACTATCAATTGTTTTGTTTTATATAGGCTCCTTGAAGTTCGTGGAAGGCTCTATGAGCTTCTAACTCATTGTATTCCTCCTGAGATAATAATGAAGGTAATCCAATTTCAGATCTTGGACCATTTATAACTATAAAATTTGCAGCCGGGCTTAGTGGCTCAGCCTGTAATCCCGCGCCTTGGGAGGCTGAGGTGAGTAGATTGCCTGAGCCCGTGGGTTCGAGACCCGGCTGGGTAACTTGGCGAGACCTCATCTCTACAATAAATAAAAAAATCAGCTGGGCGTGGTAGCATGCGCCTGTAGTTCCAGCTACTTGGAAGGCTGAGGTGGAAGGATCACCTGAGCCCAGCAGGTTGAGGCTGCGGTGGCCGGGAGCAGCCACTGCACTCCAGTCTGGGTGACAGAGTGAGACTCCAACTCAAAAAAATTAAAATAAAAGTATAACTATAAAATTTGGACTTTGGGTGTTTGGTCACAGGGCTTTTGCAGTACCGGGACATGTTGTCACCTCTTCCTCTCCAACTCATTAAATTCACAGCTATTTCATGAGCCTCTCCTATGTGCTAGGCACCATTAGAGGAATGCTGGAGAGGAGAGGGCCTGCCTTCAGGGAAGTTACAGTCTAGTGGGATGGAATGGGAAGCAAGTAGAGACATCAGAGGGTTTCAGAATGGGGTAAGTGCTCTAAGGGAAATACTGAGGGGAAGTGGCCATAATGGAGGGTGCTGTGGAAGGCCTGTGATGGCTTCTCTGCCGAGGTTACAAGCTGTGACGTGGAGGATTAGAAGGAGAGAACTACGTAAACAGCTAGAAGCACACATTTCAGACAGCAGGACTCGGTGTACATGGGGAGGGAGGCAGCATCCAGCCTGTGTGAGATGTTTTAAGCCATAGCTTTACTTGAGTCTGTCAGCTGCCTGGAGAGCTAGACTTGTTGGTGGCTAGATATTAAGGAATTTGGGGTTCTTGTTTTTTTTATTAAAGTAGCATGATAATAATACATGAAAAAATTTGAATGACACTAAATATACAGAGAGTGAAAGTCCATCCTTCTATTACAAGGATAAACCAGTTTTCACAGACCTGTGATCTGTTTGCATAGAAACAAGTATGTTTGTATGTGTAGTTTCACAAAACTTCTCAGGGTTTTGCGCTGTGTTTTCAGCCAACATAGCATGTACACACAGTACAGATTTGCATCGTTCTTTTTAGTGTATGAATGCTGTGCCATTGTCTGACTATCATAGTGCATTTTTAATATGAATGACCCCGTTGGTAGAACTTTTGGTTGCCTGCAGATTATTATTATTATAAATAGTGCTTCAGTAAGCATCTTTATACTAATACCCTTGTATCCTTGTGTAGTTAAATATTTGGAAATTGGAATGGGGTAGGTAGCCACCACATTTACATTATGGAAAAAGTACAAAATTCTTTTGCTTTTGGATAAAGACTTCCAGTTCACATGAACGAATAGAAAAATCTCACGTATACACGAGAACGCATATTTAACTTAAGTTTTTGCTTTTTGTGAGTAAGAAAAGTAAAGCATGTTTAGGTGAATTTTTAAGTGATTACTTTTTAAATTACCATTTTTTTTCTTTAGGGCCTTCTCTCAGAGCTGTTACATAATTGTGATGGACAACTGAAAGGGGAAGTGGCCCAGATGGCAGCGTATTACGAACATCGTCTACAGCTGGGTAGCAAAGCCATTTATCACTTGGAAGCATTTGTGGCCAAATTTATGGCACTTTATAAGAAGTTCATGGAGGATGGGTTGGAAGGCATGATGTTCTGACTTTTATCAGTAATTCTCCCAAATATTTCTAAATATTAGCATTTACATACAGCTTGTATTAGAAGAGCTGTGGGTAAAATAAACTAACTTTACTTGATCATGTCTTATTTATGTGTGTGTGTTTTTTGTGTGTGATAATTATTCTGTGAACTATTTATCTTCTAAGTTAAATAATTGCTCCTATTCTATTGACTATTTTGTTTAGACACAGCTAGAAACTTTAGAGTCCAGGAAAATAATTTTTAATATACTTTAAACATTTGTTTTTCAGGTATGCATTGTTGATCCTCCCGTTTTCATTCATCCATTTTCTCACCTGCTGAAGGAAATTCACATATAAGAAAGCAAAAATTACTTTTAATTTTCCAGATTACCATTTTTGGTCATAAGTATATGGGTCTTTGCTTGGCAAATCATTATCTTTAATCATATTTTCCTTCAACAAAGAATTAATATTTTTTCAGGAATATAAGAATTCTGAAATATAATAACATGATATGAAGAAAATTGCAGGTATTACTTCTTTTGAGGCTGCAGATATCCAAGTTTCATTTCAGTGATTTAGACTATTAGGTTAGTATAAGAAATAAACATGTTTTCATTAATTTAAGTACTTGGAACTCCTGAAGAATTTTCATCATGGAGCTCTGAAGCAAAGGTATATTATTATAGAAATTACTCTTTGAACAGGTATAGTGTTATGTCACTAGTCCTGTCCTTTGAAACATTTTTTACTCAGAAATTTGGTTCATGGAACAAAGCGTTTCTTGAAAAATTTCCATGACCGACTCCAAACAGTTCCTTTAATTTGTGGCAACAGAAGCAGGACTCAAAGCTAAACCAGTAAGGCAAAATAAAAGAAGGTTTTAAGTTTAAATAAATTACTTGCATAAGGCTATAGGGAGACCTGTTCTTAAAGCAGTTTGTGATAAACAGGAAATGTTTAATTGACTAACATAGCTATTCAGAAAAAAAACTAACATAGTTATAGATTTATGAAAAGCTGTTCAGGTCAAGAGAGACGATGATTGCCCTTAAAAAAAAAAATGTTTTCGCTGTAGTCAGACCCCAAGGGGAAGTCTCAGACTTGGGGAGTATACTATATTATGAAAGATAGTGACATTCAAACAAAAGAACTGGGACGGTAAGGTCTGGGAAAGCTAAGAATGTCTTAATATGGAAAAAAAGTGAAAAGTATGACTGTCTTCAGTGTTTAAAATGACGTACTAGGAAGCACGGGTAGTCATGTAATTTCTCTAGGGCAGTACTTCTCAGAGCAGAGTTCCTGGACTAGCACCTGCAACCCCTGAGGACTAGAAATGCCAGCTTTTGGGTCCCATCAGACCTACGGGATCGGAAATGGTGAGATAGACCTCAACAGTCTTTGTGTTGTACCACACCCTCCAGGTGATTCTGATGCGTGCCTAAGTTTGAGAACTGCTGCTCTATGGAATGTAAGGGCAGGATTAATGGATATAGGTTGAAAGACATTTTAGTTCCATATGAAGAACTTTCCAACAACAGTTATCTTGTACAGGAAACTTGAGAGTGCCTTATAAACAAAAAGTGTCCAGGTGGAGAATTGATGGTGAATTCTCTCAGGGATTTGGGGATTTTTTTTTTTTTTTAACCAAAAGATGTCTTTTTTTGTATTATTTTGTGAAAACATTTTCACTGAATTTGGAATTGTACTTTGACCCTTTTTTTTTCCTGTCTGTATTTTATCTTCTAGATTGCATTGTTTCCAAAGAGAAACCTACAGTCATTCTATTCTTTTTTCACTATATCTTTTGCTTTATTTTACTTCTATGGCAACTTTTAAGATACCCGATTTCTCTTTATGACTAGTTTCCAGCAGTTTGTTTAGGATATGTCTTGTGATTTTGTATATGGGTGTTTTATCCTGCTTTATACTACTTTGGGTTTGTTACGCTTCTTGGGTTTATAGGTTTTATATTTTATTAAATTTGGAAAAATTTAGCTATTCAAATAATCTGATTCCTCCCCCGAGACTCTAGATACATCAGTGTTTGACTGCTTGGTAGTGTCCAATAAGTCACAGTCTCTTTTTTCTAGAATTTTTTTCTCTGTTATACAGTTGAGGTAGTTTCTGTTGCCTTCAAGTTCACCATTTTTTTCTTCCACATAGTCTAATCTCTTAAAACTATCCAGTGAAATTTACATTTTAAATGTTGAGCTTTTTAGCTCTGAAAGTTTCATTTGCTTCTTTTGTATATTTTGCATTTCTCATTTTATGTTTTTCTTTAAATCTTTTGAACATATTTATAATAGCTCTTTTGAAGTCTTTGTCTGCAGATTTCATTATATCTTTCATTTCTTGCTCTGTTTCTGTTGACTGATAATTTTCCTGGTTGTGGGTCACATTTCTTGCCTTTTTGTATATGCATTAATTTTTATTGGATTCTGGCTGTTTTGAGTATTACATTGTAATGTTATATTATTAAGAGTCTGAATGCTTTTTTTTTTAATATTGCACTTTGTTTTGCAGACAGTTACATTTGACCCTTGAACGACATGGGTCTGAACTTCACAGGTTCACGTATATGTGGGTTTTTTTCAATAAATATATTGGAAAATTTTTTAGAGATTTGTGGAAATTTGAAAAAACTCATAGAAGAGCTATGTAGCTTAGAACTATTGAAAAAAAATTCTAAAAGTGTGACATGAATGCACAAAACATGTAGATATTAGTCTAATTTACAATTTAGTACAGAAATTATATACAAATCTATTATTAAAAAGTTGAAATTCATCAAAACTTATACCTACAAATGCCACAGATGGCGCCCCATTTGTAGCTGAGAGAAATGCACACAGACTTAAAGATGAGATATTAAATTGTAACTATAAAAGTAACTATGGTGCATATTGTATTGCTCTGCTAGTTTTGTTGTCACTTCCTGTTGCTGTTGTGTTAAGCTGAAGGGTATTTGCTTAAAACACTGTGTGGCACCAGTCATCTCCAAGTGAGCAATAAAAAGTGATCTCACAGTTCTCGAGTATTTTTCCTTGTGCAGTGCAATACCATAAACTGATTAACACCATGGAACCCATAGGAAGTGCCACTAGTGATGCTGGAAGTGCTCTCAAAAAGCAGAGAAGAGTCATGGCATTACAAGAAAAAGCTGAATTGCTTGATATGCACCATAGATTGAAGTCTGCATCTGTGGTTGACTTCCGTTGTAGACTATTCCTGTTGTAAACACATGGTTACATTATAGATATAGTATTGTAAATGTATTTTCCTTATGATTCTCAGTATTTTCTGTAGCTTTATTATAAGAATATATAATACATGTAAACATGCAAAATATGTGTTAATGGACTGTATGTTATGAGTAAGGCTTCTGGTTAACAGTAGGCTATTAGTAAGTAGCATTTTGGAGAGTCAAAAGTTATACGTGGATTTTCAGCAGCATGGGAATTGATGCCCCTAACTCTCATGTTCAAGGGTCAACTGAATTTGATTATCAGCTTCTTTTTTTCATGCTAGTTTTTAATGCTTTGCTGGAGTGAACCTTCAGCTTTAATTTAGTTTTACAACTGAGGCATGATATTTCTGGTGTCTCTACTTGGATACCCTGCAGATCATTGAGGTATCAACATCCTGGATCACCAGAACTCAGATGTCTTCCAGCCTTGGGCAAGCTCTGGAGATTGTTAAGCTTACAGTTAACATTAAAGTAGTCATATATGTGTGTGTGTGTGTGTGTGTGTGTTTTAAAAGTTTATTAGTGCGAAGAAGCGAAGGATAAAGGTAGATTGATTCATGGTAGAAAGTCCTGCCACTGGCAAGTTTCTCAAAAAGAAAAACCACCTAAAGTAGTCCTCTCTTATCCATGGTTTCAGTTACTCATGATCAACCATAGTTTGAAAATATCAAATGGAAAGTTCTAGAAATAATTCACAAATTTTACATTGCGTGGCATTCTGAGAAGCATGGTGACATCTGGCACTGCCCTACTCTGGGATTTGACTCCTCCCATTATACAGGAGATCCACGTTGATTATGCTCTCCATCCTCTAGTTACTTAGTAGCCATCTCGGTTATCAGATCAGCTGTCACGCTGTCATGGTGCTTGTTTTCAAGTAATTCTTATTTTTAATAACAGCTCTCAAACACAAGAGTAGTGATGCTGGCAATTTGTATAGGCTCATAAATGGCTTCCTATAAGTGAAAAGATTAGAGTACTCGACTTAAGCAGGAAATAAAAAATTGTATAATGAGGTTGCTAAGACTATGGTTAAAATGACTCTCCTATCTGTGAAACTGAAGAAAGAAAAATAAATCTGTGCTAGTTTAATTGTTACATCTCAAACTGCAAGAGTTACAGCCACTGAGTGACAAGGGAGGGTTGTCGTTGAATTGTGGGCAAGACATGAACAAAAATGTGTTCTGAAGGAGGACAGTCAGGTTCCATATTAGAAGTCTCAGGCATTCACTGAAAGTCTTGGGACATATTCGCTACAGAGATGAGTGGACTAGTCATTGGTTTCCACTAGTTTTTGTTTGGTTTGTTTGCTCATTTTTCTCTACCTGGCCTTGTGGAGTATTCACACATAGGCATCTTAGTAATCGGCAATGCAAGGCATTTGTTTTTTTCTTTGAGTCTGGGTCACTCTTGCCCAGGCTGCAGTGTAGTGGCATGGTGACAACTCACTGCAGCCTCAACCTCTTGGGTTCACGTGATCCTCTTTCCTCAGCCTCCCAAGTAGCTGGGACTACAGTCATGTGCTACCAAGCCTGACTAATTTTTTTATCTTTTGTATTTTTAAAAAATCTTTACTATGGAAGGGCAATTCCATTATCAGTTTCTGGCTATCAGTTACTGTTAGTGAACGTCTTGAAGTGAGGATTTTAACCCAAGGCCCTGGTTCCTGTGTGTGAGTCACTGTCTTATACAGTTCTTTAAAAATCCATAATTTTATGTGTTTATAAATTAAAATTTTGTTTATAGGATTTCAAATTATACAATATACATCACAACAAAACTTGTGGTTTTAAGTACTGTTTTCTACTCAGATATATCAGAATTGAGTAACAGTACTTTTAATGTTATTTCCAAAATATACACTCTAAATCACAAAACACATTCCTTAAAAGATTAAAAAAACAACCATTGGTAACAATTTTCTTTGTACATAGTTCCCAAGTAAAACATAATCATTTTGTAGATTTCAAATTGATGAACTAAATTTCTCTAGTTATCTGCCCCTGGTTTTTTCCTTTTATGATTCCTGTGGAAATTTGGAGCATTATCACAAAATGTTCTTTATCAGTTTGATTGTAGTGCGCAAGTCTTACAGTAAATTACTTTCTTCTGTGTAGCTTTGCAAAGATAGTGGTCTCTGTAAACCTTAGCTCAGGTCTAAATTGCAGCCTGATGATTTGCAAACACTATATGGTACTTCTGTGGCATGGTATCTTCTGCTGCAGCTGTTTGATTAGCTGGTTGCCCACTGCAGTTACCTTCTCTTTAATCTAGCAGCACAAGAAACTACAGCAACTTCCTGAAGAGCAGCTGTGCAAAATAATTATGAGCTGTAGGTGTAGCGAGACGTTGACACAGCCCTTCTAGCATAACATGAAGTACTTTTACGTGAGGCGCTGTGCTAGGTTCTTTATAAGCATCCTTTCATTGAATTCTAATCATTTTTGAACTAGACATCTTATTTTGCAGATAAGAAACTGGATCCAGACAGCTGAGCACGGGTTCCATTTTAATAAATTTACAGCTACCAGCTGAGAAACAGGCCATCAACACTGCCCAACTAACATGTTTGCCTGATCAAGTCTCCACATCTCTCTTTCCAAACTTCATTTGGAGTATATAACCCCACCTTCTTAGCAGTCAGCTACCAAAACCAAATCACTATGCATCCTGTATTACCATATCCTCCATTTGTGTGCAGCCTGTCTTACTATTTTTGCATCTGGAGGCAGCCTGTATTCTGATGCAGTAGAGAAGCTGTCCATCTTCCTTTTGAAGCCTAGTCTCTCCACCTGTGCCTTGAGCACCACCAATTTTAGCCTGTCTCAAAAAACCTTGCAATACCCTTTGTCCTTTCTCATGTTTTCAGCACCTCCCTCACAAATGGATTGTTACTTTGGTTATGTTTTTTCTACTATTAAAGTTTTACACATACAGGATATTGAAAAACAATGATGGTTAGCATTCATACCAATTTTATATGAGGGATATTGAACTGTACTTGCATTATCACATGTCTATCCATCCATCCCTCCATCAGTCATGTTTTGGATGCATTTCAAACTGAGTTACAGATATCAGTACCTTTCCTCCCAAGCCTGTTAACACGCATATCATGAACTGGCCAGTTTAATAAGGCAAGAAAAAATATATAAAAGGCATAAAGAAACAAAGGAAAGAAGGATAATCTTTTTACTAGCAGATAATTGTTTACCTAGAAAATCCTAGCCAACAATTCATTCCTTTAACAAATACATGTATTTTTCAAGATCACAAACTATATAAAGTTAATGTGCAATGGTCAATTGTATTTTTATATTCTAGCAGTAAACTATTTGAAAATACAGGTTAAATTTATTCAGTTTATAATACAACAAATGCTAAATACTAAATAAGTTTAACAAACAATTTTCAATGCCTGCACATTAAATAGTAAACATGCACTGTTGAGAGAAAGAAGTCCCAAATAAAGGGAGAGACAGATAGCTTGGTGTTAGGTCCACAAAAATATTGGGTCAGTGGACCTAACAAAGTTAAGATGCAAAGAATTGCACAGAAATTAGATTAGGAAAAATGAAAGTAGATTGGAGAGAGGAGATTCACCTCCCCAAGATAAGGAAGGGGACCAAAGTTTAAAGAAAAGCATGTCAACCAGAGCTTGACAAAAGTTATCAATAGCTACCTCTGGGATACCAGTTCTGTCCTTGGCTAATGGTCAGAGGGTAAATTAAAGAGAACTGTTAAAAAAAATGACAAAGCAAAACTGTGTTAAAATGGCTGCACTTTGGCTCCATCAACTCCATTTTGGTCTCTTGTCCTTTCACTTGGGCATGAAGACTCAAGGTGTTAGTTCTCTCTGAAGTGATCTGTGTTCTAGTAATCTTACCTATATACTACATCTCACAGAACAACTTCTCCAGTTCCCAGTCTCAGTGGAGAACTCCTACTACCTGGAAGATGACAAAAATTTATCACTGTGCCAACCACCAGGTATAAGAGTACAAACACTTCCTGCCTCCTGCATCTTGGGTTTTACCAGTTGCCCGAGTCTGGTGAGACAGAACACACATGCAATAAGTTATACAAAGTAGGTTTATTACTTACAGATAAACAGCGCGGGGCGAAAGGAGTCTCAGAGCCATTGTGAGCCAGTCCTCAAGCCTCGAGAAAGCTGGTGGGTAAATGAGTGTGCATGTACCCCATTTGCACTATAGCTGAGGGACCCTGAGAGGCAGCCCACTGTGGGTTATATACCTCAGGGGTACCATGACTCACTGGGAAAAGCTTTGAAGGACATTCTGCTTCCAGAGGAAAGAAGAACAAAGCCTGAGCTGTCTTGAGCAGTTCCTAACTCAAAGTATTATATTCCTGGGAAGAACAGGAACAAGGCCCAGAGTCTTTCAGGCAGTTTCCCCCACCCCGTCTCAGGATGGTGCCTTACTAGCGCATTCTAGGTTATTCTCAGTGCCACATGCAGGAAGGTGGAGCTGGGAGAACGGGTGGGTCCAGGGCCACTTGGAGAACTGTCTTGCACATCTACAACTTTTCAAACCCCACAGTAAATGTCATAATTTTTGCTTTAAACTGTCGAAAGTGCTTTAAAATAAAAGAAAAAAACAGACTTTAACATTCATAAGCGATGTATCTTTTCATTCCTTTCTGAATATACAAGGTTCAGTGTGTCTTGCATTCATTCCACTGAGGCTGAAAAGCTTTCTGTAGCATTTCTTTTTCTTTAACTTTTTAAAATTGACAAGTAAAGATTGTCTATATTTATGGTGTATGACATGCTGTTTTGACATACATTATGGAATGACTAAATCAGACTATTTAGCATATGCATTACCTCACATGCTTATCTTTTTTGTGTGTCAAGAACCTGTAAAATCAACTCTTAGCAAATTTGTGATTCACCTATTTCATTTAGCATAATGTCCTCAAGGATCTTCTATATTGTAGCATGTGTCAGAATGTCATTTTTAAAGCTGAATAATATTCCATTGTATGCATATGCCATACTTTTCTTATCCATTCATGTGTCGATGGACACTTGGTTTGCTTCCACATTTTAGCTGTTGTGAATAATGTTGCTATAAACATGGGTGAATAAGTGGCTCTTTGAGGACGTGCTTTCAAATTATTTTGTGTATATGTCCAAAAGTGGAATTAATATTGCACAGGGCTTCCCACCAGCAGTGTGCCAAATTCTCAGCACTTGTTATCTTCTGGGCTTTTTTGATAGTAGCCATCCTAGTGGATGTGAGATGACATTTCATTGTAGTTTTTATTTGCATCTCAAATCATTTCTTCATTTGCATCTCAAATCATTTCTTCATTTGCAAAACAAAATCTCTGTACACATTAAATACTGACTCCCCACCATTCTACTTTCTGTCTCTATGAGTTTGACCATGTTAGGTCCCTCATATGAGTATAATCAGGCAATATTTGCTTTGTTTTTGTTTTTGTCACTGGCTCATTTCACTTAACACAATGTCCTTCGCCAAGGTTTTTGGCAGTTTGACAGGCCTAATGTGCTTTTCATTTGTAATCATCCTGCTTGGTGCTCATTGAGCTTAAGTGTTTAAATTTATGTCTTTCGCTAAATTTTGCATATTTTCAGTTATGATTTTATAGAATGTATTTCCATCTCACTCTTGTCTCTCACCATGAACCGAATTATGCATATATTTGGCTTTTTCCTGTTATTCTACAGATCCCTGTGTCTCTCTTGAATTTTTTTTACACATTTTTGTCTCTTCTTCTTATTAGATAATTTCTGTAGATCTGTCTTCAAGTTTGCTGACTCATCATCTTCATTCTCCCTCTGAGATAATGCGGTGGGCTTATTTTTCGGATAATTGTATTTTTTAGTTCTAGAATTTTCACTTGATTCTTATTAATAGCGTCTCTTTCTCTGCCTGCATTTTTTATATTTTTATTAATTATGAGCATATTTTCTTTATACCCTGGAGCATAGCTAAAAGCACTGTGTTGCATTTCCGTTCTATCTGAGTCACTGTGGGGTTGATGTGTGTTGATTGTCTTTCCTCTTGATAAGTCATGTTATTCCACGTCTTTGTATGTTGACCACTGTGAATTGTATTCAATGGCTGTGAATGATTCAGCTGTTCAAGATTACAGAAGAGTATAAGTATAGAATTAGGGCTCAGGCTCTCTTGTTCACTCTCTTCTGGGAATGTCCCTATCACTTTCTAGCAGCTGAATTGCCCTAGTCTTCCAATTCATCAATCCAGCAAGAATGTAGAGTGTTCATAAGAATTTTAGTAGGCCGTCTTAATGATGACTGCGGCCTGCTCTCAGGCTAAAAACGCCCCCAAAATGAAAAGCTCTCTGGTGTTTTGCCCCCCTTCTGGTTGTTGACTCCCTTTCAGTTTCTTCTTTTCTTCTCTCTCCAGCAGTTGCTTCTTATACTTTGTTTAAAGTTTATATAGTTGTTATCTACTGGAAGACTGTCAGCCATATATCAGGAGCAGAAATTCCTTCTCATTGTTGTATAAATATGTTCAAGCATCTTTTTTTTAAGCATTCGTGTGCCTCACATCCTCATCTTGTAACCTCTCTTTCCATTCTTTACACATTTCTAAAAAGTTTTCTGTTCATATTGCCTATATTTCTCACTTTTTAACACGTGTAGTTTTGGCTTTGTGTTTGGCTCTTGTCACTTTGTAATACCCATTTTTGTCTAAAAGATAGGGGTGTGTGTGTGTGTGTGTGTGTGTGTGTGTGTGTGTGTGTATGTGTGTGTGTCGGTGTCCAGTGAATGCTTGCCCTGTATCTACTGAACTTTTTACTTGACCTCAGTAACATGTGTCCTTCTTTCTTGAATCCTGGTTTCCCTGACACAAATGCTCTCTTGTCTTTTTCCCACCACCTCTTTGGCTGCTCACTTTACAGGCTTGTTCTTACTGAGCCATCAAATGCAGAATATGACTTTATTCTCAACTCTGCCGCTCATAAGTTTCTCTCCCTGGGTGACCTTCTACATGCTCAAGGCTTCAAATACCGTCTATTAGCTGATAACTCCATTTATATGAGCTCAGACTTTGTCTGAATTTCACACTTACACATCTAAATACCTATCTGACATTTGTTCACAGATACTTCAGAGACATTTCAAACTGAACATGTTCAACACTTAGTTTTTGAGGCACAGGACCTGAACACAGAATGGTACACAAAGGTTGCAGCAGCCATTCAGAATGCAATCCAGTGCCATTGTGTCATCTATGGTGAGAAAAAAGGAGCTCCCACCCAGACATCACTGAATTATTTTCTCAAGAGGGCAGACAGAATTAAATCCAGCAAGGAACCGGAACCTGTGCCATCAACGTCAGGTGTGAGTGAAATTGCAGCTGCCTTCTGACTCCTACAGCTGCTGATCCTTCCGTTCTACCATCCCCCACCTCCTCTCCCTGCTCCAGTCAGTAATTCTTCCTGCCTGTTCTCTCGATGCCAGCCCTTGCATGCCAGTGCTTGTACAAGACTGTACTACTATACTTTTCAAGGTACTGTACTGTAAGATCAAAAGTATCTTATTTTTTGTTTTTTATGTATTTGTGTGAAAAGCATTATAAACTTATTACAGTAGAGTACTATATAAGCTGATTGTGTCAGTTGGGTACCAAGGCTAACTTTATGGGACTTACAAATAAATTGGATTTACCAATGAGCTCTTGGAATGGAACTTGTTTGCATGTAGGGGACTTACTGTACACCCATTCTTTTTTTTTTTAATCTGTTAAACCCATCTGAGTAAAGCCTAACCATAAGTCTATATCATGTCTGCTACAGCTCATTAGGTGACAGATACGACACACACCAGCTGTTGGAACTAGAGAAGAATGAAAGCAATATCCGTCTATGAGGGGAAATGATCAGAACTTGACGACTGATCATCAAAATAGAGGAAGGAGACAGCCTCTCTGAAGTTGTACTCCAGGTACCCCGAAGAAAAGGGACACCCCAACCTAAGCCACAGGCCAAGGGGAGTCACTGTTTTAACAAGAAGTAGGGTGAATTTGTTTCAGATAAACTAAAGTGGCTGCCGGTTATCTTAGAAAAATCACCTAATGTCAGGATATAGGAATCATCGTCATATGCGGTAACTTTCCATTCAAAACTGAGTTGTCTCAGGAAACAGAAGCAAAAAGGGGAAAGGGCCATAAGAAAGGGTAGTCAACTGGTCATTGTATAAAGGAAATTAAATGGAATTCCAGGTAATTCCCACTGCTGCAGAGCATAGAAAAAAATCGGAAAAAGATGCCACAGAGAGAGGAACAACGGGAAAGATCCAGTCTGGGCTGGAAAAGATCAAAAACTCAGTGTTGAACATGTTCAGTTTGAAATGTCTCAACTTGAAGGTTCATTTGTAGAGGACTTACTGTAATTTAAACTATAGCTGGTTATCCATTTAAAAATCTGTAGTTCTTCATATTCAGAAGCATAAGTAATCGGCAACTAATTTCTGTCCAAAGAAGACATACATAGAAATGCAAATATTTAGATTCAGACCACTGAGTGCAACTTTTACCCATTCATTTGTTCAGAAACATATTTATTGAGCACCTGCTGTGTGCCACAACTTTTTGAGATACAAGGGATATAGCAGGATAAAATATACATTGCCTACTTTTGTGGAGTTTACCTTTGATCACAAATATATGATACATAAATAGAATATTGTGTTTCAGATGTGCTATGGAGGTAGAGAATTGAGGTTTGTTGTTTTACATAGAATAATTTATAGTTGACCCTTGTACAACATGGAGTTAGGGGTGCCAACCCCGCTAGTAGTTTAAAATCCATGTACCTTTTGACTCCCCCAAGACATAACTACTAATAACTTTTTGTTGACCAGAAATCTTACCAATAATATAAACACTCAACAAATATCTTGTTTGTTATATGTATTATATACTGTGTAATTACCATAAAGGAAGCTAGATAAAAGAAAATGTTATTAAGAAATCCACACGGAAGAAAAAATATATTTACTATTCATTATGTGGAATTGGGTTGTCATAAAGGTCTTTATCCTAGTCATCTTCACGTTGACTAGTCTGAGGAGGAGGAAGGCTTGGTTTAGCTGTCTCAGGGTGACAGAGGCAGAAGAAAATCCATGTGTTCTTGAGCCCAGGAATTCAAGGTTGTAGTGGGCTATGATCACACCACTGCACTCCAGCCTGGGTGAAAGAGTGAGACTCTGTCTCTTAAAAAAAAAAAAATCTCATGTAAGTGGTCCCATGCAGTTCAAACCTATGTTGTTCAAGGAGCAGCTGTATAACTCATCTGAACCATGAATATTTTTTGCGTAAGGTCATTCTAAGCATTGCACACAAAAATGACCCAGTTCGCCAATTCCAACTGCACTTGAGTCTTTGGGAGTCTATTTGGCTGGGAATAATCTGGCCTACAATCATATGGGAAAACAATTTCTAGACTTTTACATCACAGACCTAAATATAAATACATTCCCAAATTGTGGAGTTGACGATTGATTTCTAAAATTGGCTTTCTGATATCAAATTTTATAAAAATGAATTGAAATTGATATTGTGAAGCATTGATATTCCCCAAATGAGATTTATTAAATTGCAATACAACATGGTACTGAAAAGTAAATATGAGAATATTGCACTGTCAGAATTGCACAAATATCTTGAGAAAAGTTACTCTCAATATAAAAACCAATAAACAAAGGTTTTTACTGTGTTTGCAAGTATAGTTAGCTGGGAATCATTCTTTCCCATTTCTGATCTTTCTTTCCTGTGAAGTGAGCTCCAGTGGTGTAACTCCAGGCCTCTCTGTTCATTCAGTTCATAGAGAGATGGGGTGCCTTATTTAATTGTCAATTTTGAGAGGAATAAGTGAACCTGTTTGACTTAGCTACTGCCTTTCTTCTGTTGGGAATGAACCTATCCGTTCTAAATTGTAAATCTTAACTAGTCAGCCTTCTTACAAGCCAAGAAGCTTAGTCAAGCCTAGCACTGCCTCACCAAAGAAACCACGCATCTAGCCTGATTTCTGTTCGTTAAAGGTGATATTTTGTCGTCCTACTTTTCCGTTTTGCTGTTTTTCTCAACTTGTTCTAAGCTGAGTATAGAATAAGGGTGCTATTCATCAGGGAGTAACCCTTGGGGACCCCACAGTTTGGTACATCATCAGAAATATTAAGAAATAAAAATAAAAGAGAAGATTTTGAAGGAGAAGATTTTTGTGCATCCAAGGCCCACAGATGTGGTTCTTAGACTTTAGGGAAGAAATGTATTTATCTTAATAGTTTATAGAGCCCTATTTTAGGCCAAACAGATTTTCATGCTTTTGTACTTGACTTTGAACTTCTGTAACCTAGGAAAGAAGCTCTGGTTGTCATGAGGTATTTTGAACTTGGCAGGTGACTGCGGCTTATGACTTCTGCAAATCGAGTGAGAAAATAAGACAGTCTTTTGTCTGTGTTGGGGGCTTCAGGCAGAGACTGCTTTAAATGTTACTGCACAGGCCAAGTTTTTCCTAAATTGAGACAAGATTGCATTGTACAGAAGAGTTTTATAGGCATTTGCAACATTGGTGGTCAGAATATTTGTCACTTTTGAACTGCAAGATGACTGAATTCCGTATGTATAACAGAGCACTGAGGGGGGTCTACATCTACCTATATGGTTAGTTAGGTAATTTGGATTGGGCATTCCAGGTTCTCTTCCTCTTTCAGGATCAAGGAGGGTGCTGTGGAGGGACTGGCTAACCTTGAATTCATGTAACATTTCTGCAGAATTTTAAGACTTCCTCTCCCATCATAGAATTCCAAATTGGGCCTGAATAGATGAATATCATAACTTGTAATCCTGACTGCATATCTGAGACCCAAATTGTGACTTTAACATAAAAATGTATCAGATTTAATTAAGAAATAGGAAATGAGGACTCTTATTAGAAGGAAAATGCCATCCCCTTAAGATAGAAAATCAACTAAATGACATTATTACAAACACCAAAACAAATAAAGAAATAAAAATGTTCTGTGCCTGGAACTGGTTGCCTCTAATATTTCCATTTGCTTATGAAAACAAGGAAAAACGAATCAATCGGTTTGAAAGTGGTACTTCAGTTATTCTGTTCAATCAAAGAGCAGTGGAATATTAATAAAAGAATACAGGCAGGATAAACTGGAGAAAGAGATTATTTATTTATTTATATTAAAAATGAATACAGAGGAAAAGAGCATCTTGAACATAGAGTTAGACCAATATACAAGGGGGGATAAGAAGTACCCGGATTCTAATTGCTCTTAAAGAGGGAAAGATATTTTTATTTTTACTGAGTCAGAAATGGTGAATGAAACCAGAGAAATCTAACAGAAAGAAAGCTAAAATGATTTCCCCAAGAAAGCCCAAGTCACTGAGAATTAACTATGTAAACTCATAGGTTCACACTTGGAGCAATTAGAGAACCATTCCTTAAAGATTGAGACAGATGTACCAAGGGCTTATAAAAAAAAATTTGATCAGATTTGAGAGAGAAAATGTGCGAGAAATATTCAAAGCATTTCTTACATGAATTTCCATGTGACACAATCATTGCAGACGAAGATACAGGCATTGCCTTTGCCTTGAGAGAGTTTATTGACTTTAGTTGGTAAATTTATGAAACTTGAATCCTAAAGGAAGGTAGTGGAAAGATGTGAAGAAATCAAGATGTGACAATTTGAAATCAAGTCCAGACTTGCTGAATGTTGTCTGATGGGAGGATATTTCCTGGGGAGATTTTCCATGTCACTGAGAGTATGGAAGACAACATTTGGACAATGAACTGAGAACTTGTTGATTTATTCTCTCTTACTATCATAGGCTTCACCAGATGAATACAGAGTAATTATAAAAATAATTGTCTAGGACAAAAAGCAAAGATAATGTAAGAGAAAGGGACCCATTCAGTTCCAGCAGGCAGCATTAGCTCTTACATAGATTATAGAAGGTAAGGGACCAATTTAAGTAGACTAAATTGTTAACAAACTTGAGTAGCCTTCCTGAAAGGAGTAGGGGAATAGCAGAGAAAATTAAGTATCAGTGCATCAAAAATTCAATTCAGAAGCTTCAAAATTGCTTTAGCATAGGAATCTGTTAAGGATGATTTAGCAACCAAAACGACTTGTGAGTGAAGAACTCCTTCTTAGCAGATGGATTTCATAGCCCAAGTAATTCCGTAGCTAGCGGCAGTGAAGAGAGCCACTGTGACACAGAACCAACAAATGGCTGTTTCTGAGCGGTGGTGTAGGGGTGTCATGGTACAGAGCCTGCCTTCAGGGCAGCATTAGGGACCCAAAGCCCATGGCTCTATGGGAAAATTGAAATTAGAGGGTCTAAACATGTTGAATGGGATCAAAGGACTCATATTGAGCTTGGGGACTGGCAGCCCCTATTTTCAGGTGTCTAAGTTTGCTAGGAGGTAGAAATGCCTCAGCGATACTGTTAAAGAAAAATAAGAATGAAGGCTGTGGTTTAGATATACCCCCCAAGGCCAACTGCTCATAGTCATGTCTCCAAAATTTAAGTCACCTTGATCTCCTCCAGCTCGACTCATAACCAAAACACACAACATAAGCTCTATGTCCTTGTCTCATAAGCTCTATGTCCTTGTCTGCCTGGTTCAGTTGAAATTTTAAAAATCAACTTATACATGCTTTCCCTAAAAGGAATGGCAATAGATAACAGTCAGTCTCAAAGAGGTCAGGATACTCTTCATTTGTGTTTTATAATCTGTGCTGTAGTTGGCTTTTTACCAATTTCAGTCTGTGGTCTCCCAGTTTGAGAACTATTCTTGGGATGCACAATAAACTTTAAAAATTTTTCTAAGTTGATCTGATTTTATTTTTTCAACACTCTGAGCAAGGACGCAGGAAACATAGATGGCTTTTTATTTTTTAACCAAAAAATAGAAATGTAATGAAGTATAGATGTAATTATAAATGCTCAAGGTATAGTCTCAAAATAAACTTATTCCTGGGAGAATTTTCCAGTTGGACTTAAGTAAGCAGGTCATGGAATCCAGACAAGTGGTCTTGAGTGAGAGAGATCTTATTTAGGTTGACTCCAAGAAGATGTTCCTCTTCTCTCAGATATCACTGAATTTCTGTTGGGGTCTTGGTAGCTCTGGTTCTGGGAATGTAATTTTGCCTGGAATAATTGATCTAAGAGGTTTCTAGATGGGATGGATGTGACAAAGGGCTGTGATGAGTCTGTGAGTCTTGTTAACTCTTTGGATTCTTTTAAAGTAAGGCTCCTGAGAGATTAGGCATTGAATTGCTGACGTCTGAGGGTTTGGGAGTTCCAAACCCATTTCAGAGAGAGACTAGCAGAAGAAACCCCAACTCTATTCAGGCAGAAAATCTCACTCACTGAGTCTGAGGACAATAAGACATGCAGAGGAAAGGTTTTTGTTTCATAAGTGAACTTTGCACTTTGAACTTTAATACATAGAGCAAGATAATTTATTTCAAACTTTAGTTTCTGTGGATTTTAATGTCTTTGAATTTCAACTTGTAAAGGAATTTAATCTTTGCATATACATTTAATAATGGAAAGGAAATTGTGTTCTAATAAGAGGCATCTCTGTAGGCATTTTATTACCAAAGTATCTTCAAGACAGGATCCAATCTAATTGTAGAACATCTGTCATGCTACATTAGACTAGAATAGAGAATTTCAGATTTTCGTGTGGAATGGACTCAGAGTTGACATATTAAATGCACGGTTCTGACTCACTGCAGATTCTTCTGGGGATGAAATTTAAGTTGCCTGCCATTGGACTCTTGGGGAGACCAATGGTGAGAGATTGGACCCTCGAGTGACCAATGGGGAGAGATTGGATCCTCAGGGAGACCAATGGGGGAGAGATTGGTGTAGGCTGTGGACTCATAGATGTGAGAGCATAGATCTCCCAAGACCATTAACTACATCTCTGGCTGTATGTGTAAGCCCAATGAGTCAAGAGAATGAAAAGCTGGGGAATGTTAGTAGGGCTCACTTCTTCCTTGATCCTGATGTTTTGTTCTTATGAAAGGATCTCAGTTAGTTATAACTCTGGGTTTCCCTCTGCCATGTAAGCACTCTGCCTCTGAGGAAACGGAGAGTCTTAACCTATTTAGGAGGAATAACTGGACATCTCAGCTCAGCTCCCATCTTCTTCCTCCTGGAAGTTGACACACATTCTCCTTGGTTATCCCCCAAAATGTGTCCTGCCCTGGTCTAATGCTCCCATAGATAGTAGGGTAAACCTGGCCAACACTGGAATTCAGAGTTGACAGGTTGAAGTGTATAAACCACGCCCTCCAAGTTGACCTCTATCAGATATCAAAGTGATCATTTAGCTTTGTTTTTCTCTTTTGTTTTGACCCCAATGTGAACCTTGGCTCTCTTTCTTTGTCGAAACCTAGTTTGGTCACTTTTTTCAGAGTCCTCAATTTCCTAATGTGAAATGCAATTTAATTCAACAAACAGGTTATTCAGATAGATAGATAGATAGATCTGTATATCTATCTATCTATCTATCTATCTATCTATCTATCTATCTATCTATCTATCTATCTATCCATCCTGGGTAATGGGGAAACAGAAAGAAATAATATTGCATTAGTTGGTGACTTTATTTACATGCTTATGTTCAAGAATAGAAAAATATAGAAATCATAAAGGTAGCACAAGAGGAAGTGATTATCCTGCCTAGCCATTTGGAAGTAGACAGCTTTCATCAAAAAGATAATTTTGGAGCAAAACAATAAGCAGAGGAAGCATATTTTTGACAGAGGAATTGGCACATAATGAACACAGAGGGAAATGGTGTGCAAATTTTCTCAGGACACTAAAAAGAGTTGACAATTTCTAAGGATAGTTTCTACTTTATGCAATAAGGATGAAGCAGTAGAGGGCGTGAGATCATGGCCATCTTGGAAGCTTGGATGCGGACATGGTCTTAGGGATGCCTAGCCCTTTAGCCGCCCTAATCAAGAATGACATGATCAGGCTTACAAAATGAAGCAGTTGGAAAGGATTTCTTCATTTCTTTACGTTCCAGCTCCCTGATTATGCCTTAGGCCCTTGCCGTAGCTTGAGAATGCTTACTTCTTGGCTATTCTAAATCGGTAGGTACTACACCATATTTCTTTCTTTTTTTTTTTTTTTTTGAGTTGGAGTCTCACTCCGTCGCCCAGACTGGAGTGCAGTGGCTGCTCCTGGCCACTGCAGCCTCGACCTGCTGGGCTCCGGCGATCCTTCCGCCTCAGCCTTCCAAGTAGCTGGAAATACAGGTGCGCGCTACCACGTCCAGGAATCCTTTAATTTCTGTTTTGATTTGCATGTTGACCCAGAAGTTGTTCAGCGTCATCCTGTTTACTGTCCATGTCTCTGTGGGTTTTGGGAGATGTTTTTTAGTGCTGATATTTATTTTTATTCCTCTGGGGTCTGAGAAGGTGCATATTGGTATTTCAATCTTGTGAAATTTGTTCATGCTTGGTTTATGGTTGAGAATGTGGTCAATCTTAGAATACATTCTGTGTGGTGATGAATAAAATGTATATGCCATGGTTGTTGGGTGGAGTGTTCTGTAGGTATCAGTTAAGTCCATTTGGTCAAGCATCACATTGAGGTTCCGGATCTCCTTGTTGATTTTCTGTCTTGATGATCTGTCTAGGGTTGTTAGTAGGGCATTTAAGTCCTATGATAGTGTTAGAATCAATAGTTTACCTAGAAGCTGCTTTGTGAA